>JAZBHA010000317.1:62143-81949 GCA_037464855.1 Iselma pallidipennis | reverse complement strand
ATATATATATATATATATATATTGTCTTGTTTCATTTATCTTTTGCTTACTGTAGTTGTTACCATCAAGTAGATTTGTAATATTTGGTAAAACAATATATTACTCTTTATAGATATTTTTTTGTGGTGTGTGTGTGTTCAGCATCAAGACAATGTTATGTTCAAGTGTCATTTAAATAGTTTCTCATCTATTATTTAAGTGGGATTGTAGGCGGTTTGTTCACAATCACTAGAGATTGTACGATAATCCGTGATGTTACATATTTTACATTTTGTAAAGTCCATTAGATACATTGAAACTGCCAAAAATATCTTCTCTAATAATCTCAACAGGTTTTACCTTTTGAGTACGTATTACGGAATGTTTGTTGTGGAAACAAAAAACCCCTCCCTCCCAAAAATTTACATCATCAACGAGAACACTATTGTCGTGTGTTAATTATAATAATTGAAATGTCAAAAATCTATGACTGACAGATGGATTTTGTTACATATGTATCAACTGTCTCTTAAATCAATGGGGGGTCACTCCCAAAGCAATGACTAGTCGCTTATAACCCGCGCCAGACTAAAATAAGTCAACAAAACCGTGTTATAGCCACGTGCCATATCACGTGTTTATTTCCGGACAAAAATGCAATCACTTCAGTCAAATATGTATTACATACAAGTATTTTCCATCTTTTTACAAATTCTATTCGAGCTGCGATCTTTAAAATCTGTTAGATTCAGCTATTTTGGATTTACACATACATTATGCGTTCCAATTACGACGGAATGATTAAAAATATTCCCCGGGCATTACCAAATCCTATTGGCTTATATTCAATATAATGTTTGTGCCGGATAATGCGTACAGTACGGAGGAGGGCTATATACGCAGTCTGCGTCAAAAATAAACCGTTTCATAAGGACCACTGGAATTAGGTTGGCTGATTAATATTTGTTAACGTTAATTATAAATAGAACGTTTTATTTGAAATGTTTCATACTCTTTCTTCTTCTTCTTCTTTATTTTTAAATTAGTTTATTTTCTAGTATTTTATTTAAATATCTAACAAATCTTGGCGGCGAGAATATACTATAATCCATTAAAATGTCTAAAGTTGAATTGTTCTAACTCATACAATACCATCCTTTTGTGCTATTCGACAATAGAGACAATCACATAATTAATTACAGTACAGGGATTGAAAGGATAGAGAAAAGACAAATAAAAGGAGGAGATGTCGATAACAGGAATCAACATGGCGAAAGACCGAAAAAGTGCGGAACAAAAATTGATCTTTATTGACAACAATTGCCGAAAATCTATAGATAGTTTTACTGTTTTTTCTCTCTCTTTAGTAATGTTGTAATGTTCAATAAATGTTAATAAGATCCGGTTGAGTTATCAACTTTATAGATTAATGCACCTTAATGATCAAACATACAAAAGCTTTCTTCATAATTGAACCGTCAGATCAATAGACAAAGGAGGTATAGGTTCAATATTTTTGTTGTTGTTCTCCCTTACGGAAACACATTCTATGTATAAGTGGCGCGTAGGTTAAAAAACATTACTATCATCATTATTATTATTGTTGCGTAAATATAGAAAAAAACCAAAATACTGAGAAAAAAATATGTCAAGTAACGTAGAACGTACAAATGTTTTCACAAAAATATACAAAAATACTCTGCAGGCTGCTTAAATAAATTACGAGCAAACATACAAAAATCTACGAAACAGACACTTAAAGATACGTTGCGAAACATTATTTTTGTTCTCATTCTTGAATTGTAAACGAAATTTTTTTCAATGTTTTTCGTGTACAACACATACGACAACGATATTTTTTAAATATATCTACATTATTATAACTGGGAAATATCAATGAGTCGAAGCAAGATAGATGGTGTCTGTTCAGAAATTTGTGGACAGTTTTTGGATTACAGCCATTGAACTGACGTTTATATTTCGATTTTATTTATATAACATTTTTCCTCGTTCATGAAAACTGATTTCTCAATGTATGTATATCTCTCTTATGTGATTATGTTGTTGTTGTAGGTGTTGGAGCTTTATTTTTTTTTTCGAATAGGATTTTATTACTTTATTCCTTTGGTTATTATATTTATAAAAGAATTCTAAATAGAAGAGGTTACTAAACTTTTTTATTGTCACATTTTTATCTTAAGAATAGAAGAGAAAAACATGAAAACAACAACATTTTTTCCATGTTTCCATCCATCCGTATTAAGGATTTATTGAACATTTTCTCTTTTTTTTTTGTTGGTTGAATTACATCTATTTTCTAAATTAGCAAAAACATTCTTGTTAAATTTTTCTACTACCGCGACAATTTTTTTTTTCGTCTAAATAGAGAAAGACAGAGAGAAAAAAAAAGAAAATATTTTGATCGTTTTTATCAAAACAGATCACATTTCGAATAACTTAATGTTTGGAATTTCTGATGAAATCTTCAATTAATTTCGTTAATTTTATTAGAGACTGCTCTAGTAGCTGTAAAGTTATCAGAAATTAGAAAAATAACGGCAAAGAAATTAAAGAGTGAAAGTTGATAATGGATTTTAGACTGAAAGATGAAATCTTTGTAAAAATTGCAACAATGCTGTTGTGCCAGAATCGTCCTCTATCGTCCGGGGTTTTCGCACTGTTAATTGTTATTGAAGTCAATTAACCGGTCTTAATTAGCATTTAATTGAGAACTAGTTTTCGGTAGACATGTATATGTTTTTGTGCATGTGTGCTTGTTTTGCCAAAACCGTCTCCAATACAAATTTTAATTAAAAAACTAAGAATCGTAAAAATTCAGCCGTGTGGGTGGTAAACCTGAAATTACTATTATGATTATTATTGTTAACAAAACAACTTTTAACAGAAAACAAAAAAAGGCTGGAGGGAAGGCGAAAAAAGGCGACTATATACCATAGATGAATACAACCATTTACCAACACGATCAAAAACGTAATATATCAAGAAGTCATTTTATAAAGTGGCAGATTATTCATGATATCCTCGGCACTTTTAGTAATGACACCATTATTCACATTTTCCGACTTTTCACAATTTGTGTAATACCGGTATTACCCTCATAATTTACCTAAGGAAAATGTGTTTCATAAGTTGCTACTTGCTTTTACAACACATCAAAAAAACAAGCAAATGAGGAGGAAAGAAAACGAGATTTCCCATTACTCCAGAATCAAATTTGAGCGATAAAACGATTTTCCAGCAACAACAACAAGATGGGTTCAAAATCGATTAAAATATCACAAGAAGGAAGTTGACCATTATGGAAATTCTGGTAATAGGACATGTAATTGTCGCCGTACATTTGACAGTGGTTTAGATTAAGTCCGTTTGAAAATTTAATAGATAGAGGAAGTTATAAAATATCCAACAGACAGATTTCTCTAATAATAATAAAAATAAATTATTAACAAGAAGCAAAAATATATGCATTAAATTTTATCACATTATTATAAAGAAGGAAAAGTTGATTAAATTGTATAACATCCTGATGATTGGTGAAATTACTTGAAGAAAAAAACCAACTATATATATGAAATTTAAACAGAGGAAAAGGTATAATTGTTGCTTGAATACTTGACGTTTTAAAAATAATTATTATTAAATTAAAAATGTATATAAATTTGGTTTGGGAACCGGATGTGGTTAGATATAAGACAAAAAAAATTGGTATAGAAATAAAACAAAAATTGAATTATTATGTACATACATACATACAGTAAGAGCAAAAATTTACAAAAATAAAAGTATTAACAAATAACAAAAATATGTGGAAGAAACTAATTAAAACTACTGTCTAAATTTATGATGAAGTCGTCTAGGAAATGGTCGAGTTCGTTTTATTTGTAACTTTTGATTCTATTTTCAGCTTGCAACTGAAATAAAAATCTATATACCAGAAATTTTCCAATATTGCTATTATGCTGTGTCCTTAAAGTTATTGTAGTTTCAGATATAAATTTCCATGTAAAGTATCCATCTGTTCCTTTAGGATGCAATAATAAACGAAAGGAAAAAATCCAGAGGTGAAAAGATAACAACCACTTTAGTTGAACGACAATAATGATAACGATCTTAAGGTTTCGATAGTATTGCGAGTTTCTCATTAAAATAAACGTTTCAGGATATCCTAAAAATGTTGTGTATGTTTGTAGTAAAGAGGGTAATAGTTTGTGTTTTGGTAGTATAAAGGTGGTGGTTACTGTATAATGTTTAAGTTAGAAGGAAATTGCAAATGTTTTAATGCTATAGAAGAGAAGGTTAGAAAGAACAAGTAATTCGATACAGTAGAAGAGAGGCATTAAGGCGCACACATTGCAATACATTTTGCAACAACACCAAAAGCTATACCATATGTCGCAATCACATTTAGGACTCTTTTATCCTATGATGGTTGACTTTTAGTTGCCGTACTTGAATAGATTTCTCTCCTGGTTACAAACAACAAAATACCAAATTTTCACAAAAAAAAAAATTCTAGTCTTCGAGTTGTTAACATTCATGTTTTTATATTGCTTCCGTTACCAGTGTACCTGCACTGAGTGTGTTTGAAGTTTTAAAGTCAAAAAGGCACGAAACCATGGTCAAATCTACACGAAATATCACATTGCATGTTGCAACAGCATATGTCCCAATGAACATCAAACTAATATACGCCGGAAGTTCAATGTGTTTCTCATATAATAAGAACTAACAACTGCATCTGGCCCTAATATTTTGGCACTTATCATTTCTAAGAATATTTTCGGGTGTGTGTATATGTGTGCTTTGGAGTCTAGTTGTTGTGATGATTAGATGAAAACAGACCAGAAGCACGTAGATCTCATTAATAATCCGTCGAAAACAGAGAGAATTTACTCTATTTTTTCATGAAATTAGCAAGTGGGCTTCTCTAGTTTTTAAGACGATTATCCATTAATGTATGATAGGAAAGAAAAAAAGTGTTGGAAACTTGAAATTGCCATTGACTTCATTCAACTAAATTAGCATAAAACATTTCAATTAGTGGTACAATTTTTTTTGTGTATCCACTCTGAACCAGTAATTGATTTCCAAAAAGGTATCGAAAATCAAGTCAAAACAGTTGTTGTTGTTGTTGTTGGGTCAAAAATCTTGTTGTGTAGACTAATTAATTTTGACTACAGTATCACATAAATAATTGTCAGAAATTTTCTCATACCATCTCCTCATCTTATGTGTGGCTGGCTCTCTGGCTAATTAAATTTAAAGAAGAGACTGAGTATTTTCTTCGTTCAACTATTAGAATATATTTATTTAATCGACCTGTTTCTTTTTTTTTCATTATTTTAAAATTCTGAAACGTGTACAATTCTCATAAAAATACTGTAAAGTTCATGATAGGTCAATCGCCTTCTAATGGACATGTTGCCCATTAAACAATTCCAATGGTTTTCGATAATTGCCAATTCATGAAAAGTAGTTTTTTTTTTTCGTAGGATATGCACAATTTATATATAAATTCTAATCAAAATTTATCTTACGAATTATTTAATTTATTTAATTTTTGGTGGACTTTTCCTCGGCTCAATTTTATATCTATATTTTCATTAGACATTAGGTGAATGAAACGATTACAGTATTTTATGAAGTTGAACATTTTTTTTGTGTCTTTTTTTCCAGATAGTTGTGTCGTCGTCAAATTTACAAGCAAAAATATTTAAACATGTCATCTGATTTGGTTTCATAGACATGTTTTGAAATTCAAAACAAGACTGGTTTAATAAAGTTCTTCAATTTTGAATTTAAAATTGCCAAAACTCTAACTATTAGATCAAAATGTTGATGATCATGCTGATGATGATGATGATGATGTCTAGCTATTTGCTAATCATATGTAAATATTTGCTGGATTTAAATCTATAACTTTAGAGCTGATTAGAATTAGTTGTTGGTTGTTGTTGTTGTTGTCGTCAATGTCGCATATGTTCAATTAACTAAACAAGAAATTGTAGAAAATGTCAAATGTGTCTGCCTATACCGGATTGCAAATTTTACTGAATAAATTTATAGATATTTTTTAATTTCGATCTTTTAACAAAAATTTCCTCTATTAACTTCTATTCTGTCTTGTCAATAAAAATCATTGGAACGATTCGATTTCTTCAATAGAAACAATAAAACACCATTATTAGGGGTAATACAATTTTCAGCAAGATTTTTTTTATTGTTTTCGGTATTTTATCATACATATATATTTTTATAGCAATTTTATTCTCGAAAATAACGATATATAGGCGAATTGAAAAAAACTACCGCTACTACCATCAAATTTAATTACCTACATATAACAATATATCTTCATTTGAATCATCAGATATTTTTAGTGTAAATTCAATTGAACAAAATCCAGTATTTTTCCTCGGTTTTATGTAGTAATTATTATTGAAGGCGGGTTTTTTGTTGTTTGTGTTTTTTTTTGTCTCGAGTCATAAATTTATGAAAGACGATTCTGTATGACTGTTGGACGACAAATTTTATTAGAGTGTGGTATAGTTGTTTGCCATTAGTTGTATCAGATTTGTGGGTGGGTACTTGTTGGTGGGGCATGGATACCTCCTTCATTTCAACAATTATTTCCAACAATTTATTCAAATTTACCATTTTTTTTTCTGTTTAAATTAATCGCCAATAAAAAATCTAAACGATAATTTTCAAAAATTCTCATTAAAATTTGTCGCTTAAATTAAATGATGTCACTTAAAAATATTAAAAAAAAAATTAACAATTTTCTATTATTGTTCTCGTAAAAGATGGAAATTTGGCCTTTTCAAATGATTGGGTATATGGGAGCTTAAAAGCTCACCTGTTCTGTAGTGCCATCTGGTGAATGTAGCTTCCAAGTTGTTCAATTGACTACTATCGTCATCTAGTGTACAATATCTATACTGCCAGCTTCCAGGATACAGCAAATCTTTTTATTTTCCCATCTAATTTCAAATCTTGTTGTTGATTTTTTAATTTGAATTGATTAACAGATGACGAGTTCTCTTTAATTGCATTGAACGAAATCAATGAAAATTTTATGTGTTGACTCATTTGTATAAAGTGATATTTGTGGTTTCCTTAATGTAGGACAAGGTTCATTGACTTTTGTACTGAAAATTGATGTAGAAGGAATAGGAATAAGTACCTAATCCTAACATAGATCCTGAGCTTTTCAATGGTATAGGATGTTTTGTTGTCAAACACAGTAACGGATCTACATGAAGCTAATGAAGTTTAAACTTCAGGGGCCCTAGCTGAAAGGTTAATAAAACTAGTTTTTTGGTGTAAGTTACTGAGCGACTCATCAGAAAGTTTCAGGCTGCCTAATACCTGGGTCCGCCACTGATCAAACAGCGATAGAGAATCCTTTTTCTGTTATTTCCCATAAGAATTAATTCATTTATTATAATTTGGTTTTTTATGTTTATCCTATTTCAGGATTGATTCTTTTTTTCAGGAATTCGTTCTCATAAACACCATTCACAGGATTGAATTTCCATAAATCTCTGAAAACTCCAAATATTTGTGAACAAAACCACGATTACTTGTAGTTTATTTATAAAGTACTAAGTAAACAGGAATTTAGCTAAATTTAGTTCGACAGGAATTTGCTTGAAATTTAATTTCAACACAAGATTGTTTCTATCGATATTGCCACAGATTTTCTCTCTAATCCAACCGGGTGGTTTTTTTTTGATTTGGATTTTAAGTATTTCAATTTGATCACATTTTATAAAAATCTATAATTTTACCAAGCTAATATGTAGAGTTTTATTTTTATTTATAGCACCACTTCGGACTTGGAATGGTCCAAGAAAACTTGGCTAGCACTATAATGTGCCTTTTAAAACAACACAGCTCTGTAAAAACCCCAACGTCTGTGATCTGTGAAAACATTCTTATAAAAATAACGAAAAAAGAAATACAACGAATAAGAGATAAACGAAGTAGAAAAAAAAAGTCAAAAATCTTGTGCTGTGATAAAAATATCTCTCTATATTTTCAATTCAGTGTTAAAATTGTGTGTAAAACTAAAATAAGAAAAGTCTATTTATCACCAAAAAAATGGACCATATTTATATATTATTTCCAACATCAAATTCCAACTAGTTGTGCTAGAATATATGTTTTATAATTATTACAATTATGATATCTAGGAAAAAAAAGCATCAAAAACCCCATCATGGTAACCGACACCATCATCACCATTCCTACATACCATTTGGACGAAATAAACGACGGGTAAATATTTGTTGAGTTTGTGTTGAAAAATCTCCACCAAAAAATTTTTTCCTTACGGCTCGAATTTTGGCAATAAATGATTGTTATAGGATATGTAGAAATAGATGTGACGTATATTATAGAGACCACGTCGGGATTATTAGAGTAAAAGAGAGATAGAGAGAGAAAGGTTGGCATGTTATATAGGTGTCTAAAATAGAAAATTGTGCGAGAAAAGTGTGTACAGAATTTATAATGTCTATTAGTAAATATTAATCTGTTCTTTCTGCCACGTTTGGCTTAAATATTTACATAATTGTTAATGTGGTAGACAGAAAAAGAGGCGTTTTATTTAATTTTTTTTAATAACAATTAATGAACTTCGCTGGTCTGTTTTGTTTGTAGAATTTATTTTTGAATCATGAGTCGTTCATTCCAGACGATTGTGATCTTCATTCTATTAAATCATTCAATAATAAAAGTTCGACAATAAATCCAACCATTATCAATGATATCTATATTGAATCGCATGGAGAAATAGTCTTTTCAGTCTATACGACGTCAAGAGAACAAAACTGAAATTAATGAGAAATCGATACGATTGAAATTTTCCATTCAATTGCGTTACCAATCATTAGCAAACAAGAAAAACTGGAAAAATTATTGGAAAAAATATAAAAAAGCGCCTGACACAATTACGATAATAGATTATCCCGCAAATGTGTCGTTTATACCGAAAATATCCTGAAAAATTAAATTGCCGAGTTTTTTTCAATTGTTGATACTAATTTTTATTATCAAAAATGTTCTTGTTTTTCCGGTCATATTTTGATAAGTATTGGTCCATATTTGTGTATGTATAAGTGATCATACATGTCGAATTGTGTATATGTATTTGTCAGTCAGTTGTTCAAATCGATACTTGCGCTTGCGTTCAAACAACACAAACCCCACCTCTCACTGAAAGTGTGTACAGTCTGAAAGCTGAAAGCTCGATCTGAAAGCTGAAAATCCGGCATCGACTATACACAACCTAGCGGCGTCCACCCGCATTATAAACTGGTGTACGGTGACTGTCGTCGTCGTTAGGAAAAACATTAATTTTTATTATAAAATTAAAATAGAAATTTTGTGTAAAAAGTTTACAATAAAAATTAATTTCGATTAATACAATTTAATTGAATAAAAAATAAACGAAAATCAATAAATTAATCAGTAAAACGAGCTTAAATAGTGAGTGTACTTAATAATTTCTTTATATTTATAAATATTTCCGAGTGTATCGATAGAGGACTTTCCTTTACTTGAACGAAAATAGGAAATTTTTTATTCGATTAGTAAATGTGATGATGTGTTACAACAGGACCAGTAATAACAATAAAAATACATAAATGTTATAATTTAAATATTGAAAATCAGTTCCAATTTGAGGAGAAGTGTCAATTTTTGTAGCAGGTATTAATCTTTAAAAAAAGCAAAAATCGACCACCTGATCAGTTCTAGTGCTTCCTGACTGAATTATTATCCTTGTGACGTGTTGTCCCTGAAGTATTATCCGCGCATTGTTGGATGGTACACGCGAATGTGTCATTGAAATGTCGCAATATGATAGGATACAACAATTTCAACAATCAAGGATACAATAAACTTTTTACTCAGGTGAGAGCTCGTATCGAGATAGCAACAATAAAAGAACAATTATATCAAAATCAAATATAATAACAACAATTGTAATAACAATAATGATGATGATAACAACAACAACAACAACAACAACAACAACAACAACATTATGCGCCATGTGACGTCACTACTGAAAAAGAAAATCTTTGACAGGGCGGCTGTGTTGGTAAACAGATCAAAGTCTTCCCTAATTCTCCACATTTTAATTACCAAAATCAAATTCTAATTGATTCGTTCTGCATGTATTCTTCTTCGTTAATATCAAATTCATTGAAATACAGTTGCTACCGGAAATAGGTAGCCTGGATTTCCCTTGTGGTACTCATATGGAACATGATCAAATTGTCGGATGCATGTTTCATGAGTACTACGGACAATGTATCCTATTCCGGCTTTATAATTGAATAAAGGATGTGTTTAGTAAATTAATTGTTCATTGAATGTAGGATTCTACCAAATCTTTTTGTTATAAATCTGTTATAAACAATCTAGCGTCGTAAAGGAAAAAGTCAAGACAGTTTAACGACAACAATAAAATCCTCTATTAAATTCCTCTAGTTTTTATGGTAGGCACGTTTTTGGAAAATTTTCATAATCCACACAAAAAAAAAACGAACTATATAAGAGGGTATTAATATAATAACTATTATTGCAATAGTCAAGTCCTCGAAATAATGTTTGTTTTATTAGAGATAAAAGCACTCGATCATTTATTTCACATATGCGGATTATTAAGTTTCCATTAAAAATTTTCCAGTTTTTGCCTCGATACATAATTTATAAATTATCCATATTTTTCTTTCCCACTTTACGATTTCACCAACCTAAATCTTGATCGATAAGGAAATAAAACACATGAAACTCGACTAAAAATAGTTTAGATTTCTTGGTTGAAATTTACTATTATTGGGGACAGTGCATGTTTTGATTTTGATCAGTTAGAAGAAACTCAAAAAGGGAACATGAATTAATCGAGTTAAAGCAAGAAAAAAAAAGAGCCATTAAACTTTTCTTAACACGTGCGAAAAAACGTTACACAAAAGCTACTAATTATTCACTAGCTTTAATTCATTCATTTCAATTATAGAGTTGTTACAATTATTGTTTGGACAGTGAACCCTCTAGATTTGATCAATAACATCCTGCTTCAGAGAGAAAATAACAAGTCAACACATAAAATTTAATGTTTTAGGCTTTTTGCCAGATTCCATTTTTATGTATAATCAATATCAAGATTTTTGACTGAAAATTAATATCTTTGTAATCAATTAACATTTTTATATTCGCATATGTGTTGTTCTTTCCTTGTATTAAATGTGTTTTATGTACAATTTACGGCCCTTGATTGTTGCAATGATGCCAGGTAACCAATTTCCGAGTAGTTTTGTTTTTAGAAAAATCGAAAAAAAGTAAAATTGATTCTAATTAGTTTCTATTTTGGTTACCTTATAGAGGCAATATATAAGTAACTTTTGAGGGTCACTGGTCGGCTGAAGCCTTGTAATATTATCGCATGCTTGCCAGTGGCACTGCAACTAACCTATGTCCAAGTACACGTCTCTGGTAAGATTTACAAATAACATTCTTTTAAATGGAAACACTTTATTGCATTTGTTGTTGGTGCACTGTCTTTAATTGTAGTTCATTTAGTTGTTCTCTGTCACGTCACCTCTACAATTTATTAACATTAATCATGCTTAAAACACACCAGAAAAATACAAATTATGGTATATCTTATATTTTAAACGTAGATTTTTGGAATATCTTTCAAGTATCTTAATCTCAATGGTAGATAATTAGTTGAATCCGGTTATAGTTGATTAGATGCTTCATTTTTCTATAATTTCAATTGAATCATCTAGCTACTGTAGAATCAGTTTTGAAGGCTCCATCCATCATAATCATAATCATTATCATCATCATCATCATCATTGTGGTCTATATGTGTTCTTTTTTTAGTTTAGATTAGTTTGGTTCTAGTTTCAAATTAGTTTTCCAGTACCTTTGACAGGTCGATTTGAATATGTTCGATATTTACAGGGCTCAGCTGATTCTAACTACTCTCAGCCTTCTTCGGATCTGTCGCTGGACGAGGAGAAAGAGACGTTACGACGCGAGAAGGAAAGACAGGCACTTAGTCAGCTGGAGAAAGCAAGGGTGAGCTTTTTTATTAAATGGACAAAAAAAAAGATTAACAAGTTTCAATTAATATTCATAGTCAATTCTCAAAGCATAACTTTGAACAACATACCTATATTAAAGTTGTGTCACTGATCAAAAGCACTTTGATCTATTTTAGTCATGAAATTAAACTGTAAAATGATTAAATTAAAAAAAAAACTATAATCAAACAGTATTTATTGATTTTTTTATATGGATTTCGTTCTTTTTGTCTTCATTCCAGACGAAACCGGTAGCATTCGCCGTCAGAACCAATGTAGCATATGACGGATCACTAGATGACGATTCACCGGTACATGGATATGCCATTTCGTTCGATGTTCGAGATTTTTTACACATCAAGGTTACTTATATATACGATTTCGTTTTATTCCATAATATCATTAAAAATTATTTATGATACAGGAGAAATACGATAATAATTGGTGGATAGGTCGTTTAGTGAAAGAAGGTTGCGATATTGGTTTCATTCCATCACCAGTTAAACTCGAGAATTTACGTTTACAACAGGCACAAACCAGGACGACAAAGCTCTACTCAAGTAAAACAAGTTCCAGCTCTAATATAGGGGCCGCTGGTAACGATGTTTCCAGAGGTAGCACTCCTCCCACGCCTGGTATGTCCTATCCACACACACTGCAAGTCGGAGTTGCTTTTTTTTCTCTCTCAAATATTTTTGTTGTTTTTTTTTTCGTTTACGTCTATCTATGTTTTAAGTTCCATCAATAAATGTTGATGGTTGTGATGGTGATAATGATTATGATTATGATAATAATAATTGGGATTTTTATGATGTTTTGTTGGTCCTGATTTGATTTTACGTTTACCAGTTTTTTAATGGTGATTTTTTAAACGAAATTATGCTAAAAGAACCCCAAACTTTTCTCATTACATTCATTGGTTTCATTCACAAACATTAATTTAATGGTAATTGGGGGGCTTTTAGCAAGTTTTTGGCACGACATTTTTCTTTTTGGTTTTCAGAAAACTATTATTTTATTGCAACAATCTGTTGTAACTACTGTCTGACTTTCTTTCCCCATCATTTATAATCCATAAATTCCAGAATATCCATCCAAATACCTAAGAATGACCCTCAACTTAGAAAGTAGCAGTAGGTTTTAGAAGATTATAGATCCTAGTTTTTCGTTTTATTTATTAAAATTTGTATAGTCCTTTTTTTGATTGTTGTTTCTGGTTTAAAATCACTTCTCTTTTTAAAATCTTTGTTATTTTGTACAGGAGACGAGTCGGATTCGGTCGGTAATGCCCGTTCCGGGAAATCTCTTACCACACCGCCAGCAAAAGAAAAGAAGAAACCATTTTTTAAGAAACAAGAAGCTACTGCTCCTTACGATGTAGTTCCCTCCATGAGGCCAGTAGTATTAGTAGGTCCTTCATTGAAAGGATATGAAGTTACAGATATGATGCAGAAAGCCTTATTTGATTTTTTAAAACATAGATTTGAAGGAAGGTTTGTTACATTTAGATTTCGCTTTTTTCTTTCATCACATTTCCCCACTAATTTCTGGTCATTTTAGAATAATTATAACTAGAGTAATGGCAGATATTTCTTTGGCGAAACGTTCATTATTGAATAATCCTTCGAAACGGGCGATCATGGAACGTTCCACAACTCGCTCAACTTGTCTGTCAGAGGTCCAAGCTGAAATCGAACGAATATTCGAGCTAGCAACAACATTGCAACTTGTGGTGCTGGATTGTGATACTATAAACCATCCTTCGCAACTTGCCAAAACTTCTTTAGCTCCATGTATCGTTTATCTTAAAATTACTAGTCCTAAGGTATTCAAAAATTGCTTATTACATACAGAAAAGTTTACGATCTGAATAATGTGATTCTTTTATGTAAAGGTTTTGCAAAGATTAATCAAATCTAGAGGTAAAAGTCAAGCCAGACATTTAAATGTCCAAATGGTTGCTTCAGAGAAACTGGCCCAATGTCCACCAGAGATGTTTGATGTTATCCTTGATGAGAATCAATTGGAGGATGCTTGTGAGCATATAGCTGAATATCTTGAAGTGAGTCATGAACCTGAGATAGTATTTTCTTAAACATTAACAAAATATATTATTTTTAGGCATATTGGAGGGCTACACATCCAGAAACGAGCGTTTCAAATGTACCCCGACCGATGGGAACTTCACCGCAAGCTTCACCCAGTGGGGATCAAGGGCGGCCCACTTTACCAGGTAGGATCTTCAATCTAACACTTGATTGTATCACAAAAGAGTGGCAATAATTGACACTAGCAATTAACAAAATTTTACGAAATTACTAATTCGCCACTTCCTATAGTTACCAACAGAGCCGTAACCAGGAATTTTTACAAAAATTGCACCTTATTACAAAAGGCAATGCATAGAGTGAAACCTCACCCTTACTTCCAGTTTCTTTAACTAGTGTGTTTCTGAAAGGGGTGAGGGTCAAGGTTTTGCTGTAATGACATCTTACAAAGCGCCTATAGAGTACCGGCGCCTGTAGCCATATACTAGTTACGGCTCTGCTTATCAAATTATTTGATATTATTTACTTAAACTAAAACTGACTAACTAACTCTCATTTTTCAGCACACCATGACGTATACGGATACTCTCATGATTCTAGAGGTAGTCACAGTTACGCTGGTGTTAGATACATAGGATTGCAAAGTTGGGATTCTGTAGACTCTCTAGAATCACTATCTTTCTTATAAAAAAAAAGAACAACTATTTTTATAATTTAATGCCACTTTGCATGATTGTCTTGAATTTTATTGCATTATTTTGTCTCTTGTCTTTTTATTAACTGTATTTTGAGCATTTTCTAGCTTTAGTTCTATCAGTTTCATTTTTTCAGCATTAGGTATCATCGTAAATTTAAAGAGCAATATGTTATTCTTCAGTTTATTATCAGTATTATTAAATAATTAGAAACAAATTAATAAATAAACAAATGTAGCTCGTGGGTCCAATACTGAATTAACCAAACATTAAAAAAATTAAAAATAAAATTTATTTAAAGCAACACTTTGATTTCTTTTATTTTATGTTTCTGTTTTATAATCACTTTTAATTCTTATTTCGACTATTTTTCAGATTTTTCCGGTTCAATGACACCGATTCCAAATAATCATTAAAAAAAAATCACAATATAGCAAAATTTTCAAGATTTAATTAGACTTTCTGCACGTTTCTTTTCTTTTTCTCTTTATTTTATTTAAATAAATAGGTAATAATTTTATATTGTTTTCTTTCTCTTTTTTTGGTTTTGTGTTAATGGATAATGCTTGGCTCTACTATTATCAACGCTTTTGCCTCTCACTATATTATGCACATTAATATGCAAAATGCAATTCAAAAAAAACATGTAAAAATTCAGGCGAAGTTGCACCAAGTCCTGGCAAAATTTGGCGTGCTGGCTCCACTGACTTATTTGCTTAAATAATAAAAAGCCAATTTTCTTTTGTAAGTAATTCGTTTTACGTTTGGCTAATTTGCTGTGATTCAAAAATGCTTAATAATTTTACTAAATATACCAACTTTTTGATTCTTCTTGTTCGTCACTCTCGTCTTCTTTCTATCGATTTGTCTCTGTATGGCTCGTGTAAAGATGGAATAAGAAGTTGGTATTTTCTTGTGGTTGTTCTTGTTTTCTTTCTTTCTTTCTTTCTTGCTTTACAACGAGCTGTTTTATGTGATCGAAATTAATTAATATTTTTGTATGACAGTTCCTGCATTTCATACAGCGCATACGAGGAGTCGACCTCGATTGGAGCGTGATCGTGAATATGAAGATTATGTTGAACATGAGAGTTATACACATAGCGGCAGCGTTGGTGGTGGCGGCGTCGGTGGCGGTAGCGGTGGTATACCATCACACGATGATTACCGTGATCGTACATTAGATCGAATACCACCTAGAGACCATCGTGTAACTAGAGAGGAGGATTATCCAACACATAGAGGTTCTTCACGACGTGCCCTCAACGCTATATAGTGGAGGCTTTCTACGGAACAACCAATTGAAGAGGAGTTGCATGATGATCTATCACCACATATGGAAACATATTACAAACCTCAAATACCGAAAGAATATCGTGATGACAAATCGATGGTTGAACAACAACAACGACGGTATGAGGATGATCGTCGGTGTCGAACAACAACAGCAACTACAGCAGCAGCAGCAGCAGTAGATGATGATCGACGATATGTTAGCAGCAGTAGTAGTGACCGGCGGTATCCGGAAGATCAGCGATATGAAGACAGTCGACGGTATGTTGATATGGATAAGAAGGTACTCGAGAAAAGTAGACGAGAAGGCAGAAATTATCGAAAAGAATTATTACAGAGGTTTGCTGATATGGACTTTGAAGAACATCATGATTTCCGGCCACATCAAAGATACTACGAATAAGGTGGGATCTCTTCAATGATATACTTTGAGAAATTGACTTTTATGTTAAACATAATTAGTAATAATAGGTAAAAGTCAGTTTCTTTCAGTATAAGTTTAATTTTGGGCCTAATAAATCCAATTACGTGCAAGTTTTTGTAGTATCTTTGATGAATTCTTCAATGGGGTGTTCCGTAATTGTGATTTACCTTTAGTAGATGTATATAAATTTGCGTAGATTTGGCAAATTTTCAGAGTTTATTGTTATATTTTACAATAATTTCAGATTTTATAAACATTCCACTCTTAGTATTTTTGTGATACTAATCAACGAAAGTAGACAAATTTTTGTTTTCTCATAAACCTGCTTTTATTAACAAAAAATGTATTATATATTTCTGTTGATAACAAAATTATAACAAAAAACTCTGATAAATCTGTCGGATCTATGTGTTTAATACTAAAAAATATTGAAAAATTTTGACCAGTTTGGTGCCATATTTGTATAATAGCTCAATTTTTAATCAATCTATAATTGACATATAGAATATTCAAGCTTTAACTTGTAGCTATATTTAGGATTTTTAACAAATTTGTTTATAATAAAAAAACGGAAGATTGGTAATATATTGTTGACAGTCGTATAAGAATTTTATGTATAATATTTTGTATAATTATTGTAAAGATGATGAAAATGACAAAATGTAGGTATAGCTTAATGCAAAACCTAAAAAAATAATATAACAAAAAGAACTGAGATATTATATAGTTTAAAACAAAAAATTATAGATATTTATTGTAAAAAAATAACAAAACGGAAAGTGTAACTCTGTATTGAGTATTGAGTGTTCTCTAATTTCTTGAATTTAATTCAATAATTTATTGTTAAACCCTTTTCTGTTAAAGACAGTTTGAAAAAAAAAGTACCTACGTGATATTAATGTTAAAAACAAATCGTCATATATTTGACTGAAATTAGGAAAATTCTCTTCTGTTTTTTTTTTCGTTTTAGTAAAAAGTTGAAGTTTGTGCACCTGCTGTTAGAAATGTTTAATATGAACAAGTAGCTGAGCGTAAAAGAAATGATGCTTTTAAAAATTAGTTCTGAACCGAAATGTAATATTTTTGCAAATAAATCAAACTTAAGACAAAAAAAATCAGTGTTTCATCACCTATTATTATTAGAATAACGAACATTATGGTTTATTTTGTAAATACTAAATAAACTTGATGACAATCAATTAGCATTCGATGATTAGTAGTGCAATTTCAGTACCATATGGGAGACTTTCAGTTAGATTTACATCATCAAATGTACAAAATACTATTTGAGTTTTTATTAATTTATAGAAATTTACCTATAGGTGATGATACATTTCAATAACTATTGCACTGAGATTACGTTCCGAATTTCGGCTCGTTATAGATGAGCTTTAGGTTGTTTTATAGGCTCTTATTAATTCTACATTTCGAAACTGCATGTGCCACATACTAGTGGTGAATTATCACTGACCAATTTCACGATACAAATACAATAACAACAACAACATAAAAAAATTACAAAAACTTATTGTTTAGAAGTAGGACTGTGACAATTCAGAAGACAAACAAAATATATACATAATATAAATAAATAAATACTCTTTTTAGGTTTTTTGCACTAGGATTTTGGCAAAGTTTTGAAAACTATGCCTATAATTTTAATTCGTTATCTTTTATTGGAAATATTGTAATTAGATGATTCGATTTTTTAAAACTTTGCCAAACAAAAATATAAATTAAATGACTTACAACTTTTTTGCTAGAAATTAGAAAAATTGTATCTAATAAATAATAATATGAGGAAGAAAAGAAATACCTATACCCTCCCCTACAGGAGTTTCTTTCGACTATTTTCTTGTCATTTCTAGAGTTTAAAAATAATATTACTGTTTATTATTATTAATTATTAATAATTATTATTATAATTGAAACAAATAAAATAAAAAACAAGGTTTCATATGCTGTTGATATTGAATGAGTCTATTGATATTTCAAAAATTAAAGTAATTAATATTTAAATGAAAATGCTAAAATTTGATATTGAGACATATTGTACATAATAATAAAGCTATAAAAAAGAAATATTATATTGAAAAATTAAATGAACAAAAAATCTATACTAGATAATTGATTTGTTTTTTGTCTCCTATAATACAATTCTTTGTTTTCTTTCATCAGATTTGTTTTTCTTGTTATTTAGCCGATTGTTAGAATTTAAATTTTATTTATTATTATTATTATTATTATTATTATTATTATTATAGATATATTATATATTTATGAATTCTTTGTAGTAGAATCGTTAAGATTTTTAATAACCTGACTTTTATCAATGCGTTCATCTAAATGCCTTGCTGTTAATAATTTGTTTTTATAAATTATTGATCCAAAAATAAATGAAAAATGAATGATACATCCGTATGAATGTATGATAATTGGCGAAAGGCACTATTGATGTGCAATTTTCTAAATAAAATACATATACTGATGTTGGCTATAATTTATTGGATCCTTTCATTATCCTTATAATTAGCATCCATATGCACGGAGCAATTTCTCCTTTCTTACTAAAAAAGCGACTAAAGGTAGCTTCGTCTTTATTTTTAGACAGAGAGAGAGGCAGAAGTTGGAAGAGAAAGATCTCTCCGTGTATGCGCTCACTTATTGTTAGTAATGAATGGCCGCATTTTTCCTTGACAAAAATAACTTATATTTGTGAATGTGTCGATTTGCCAATTTCCGCCTGAAAAGTTTATCTATTAAGTTGCAAGTTTCTACTTAAATTTAGGCTACGAAAGGTATTCCTAGTTTTTAAATCTTTTACTGATCTATTTTTAATGAAAAATTGAAAAAAAAAATTGCAGCTCATGTGGGATTCGAACCCACGACCTCCGCATTCTGTTTCAAACACTAGGGCGGTGCTCTAACCAACTGAGCTAACGAGCCTCTAACATTAACCTCTCATTGATTCTGAATATAAAATTATTAATTTCATTGTCAGTAGGACATTTGCTTATCCATATTATTTAGTCATGAAATGTGCTGAGAAAGTTTGAAAATTGAACTGTTTTGCTAAATTGACGGCATTATTCTGAAACAACCTGCTCAACAAGATGAAATGTCATATTTTCACGTATATACTATGTACGTGAATTTGTGCCTCTGATAATACCTAAATAAAGGGAAAAGGGAAAATTTTTTGCAGCTCATGTGGGATTCGAACCCACGACCTCCGCGGT
>JAZBHA010000317.1:45823-62066 GCA_037464855.1 Iselma pallidipennis | reverse complement strand
ATGGGTCAGCTCCCATAGACCTTGAGTAAAAAGTTACTAATTATGAATACAATAAATAGATACAAAAAAATTCTTTGGAAACCTAACTGTATTACTAAACTGATCGTTTCAAGAAAGCGTTATTCCGAAAAAGCTTGCTCAACAAGACGAAAATTCATATTTTCGCGTACATACGTAGAGGTATACCTCAGATAGTATCCAAATAAAGTAAGTAGACAAGGGAAATTTTTTTGTAGCTCATGTGGGATTGGAACATACGACCTTAGCATTAGTGCCATAACTAGCCTTTAAAACACACTTTTTATAGACCAAATAAACATTCACTCTTTTATTAATAAAATATTTATTTAGTCATTTGGTAATGACATGTATTGGAAAACAAATTACTGGGCTGACCGTAGTGACCGTTTTAATTAAAGCTTTCTTAAGAAAGCTTTAATTATTTTCAACAAGACGAAATTGCATATTTTCAGACACATACGTGGATTTGTACCTGTGATATTAATAAATTATGTCCTCGTATGTACAGAAAATATGCAATTTTGTAACGCGTGTGTTCGAATCCCATATGAGCTGCAGGAAATTTCACTTTTTCAGCTTTATTAATAAAATAAGGAAATTTCACTTTTTCTTCTTTATTAAAATAAAGAAAAAAAAGTGAAATGTCCTGCAGCTCATGTGGGATTCGAACCCACGACCTCCGCGTTTTCTTTATAAGTGCGGTGCTCTAACCAGCTGAGCTAACGAGCCTACATCATTCAGTTACCATGAACCTTGAATAAAAAGTTACTCATTATGAATACAAATAAATACAAAAAAATCCTTTAAAAACTGAACTGTATTACTAAACTGATCGTTCTAAGAAAGCGTTATTTTTAAAAACCTTGCTCAAGTAATCATAGTAATGAAATAAAGGTAAAAAGTAAATTTCTTTGCAGTTCACAATCAGTGGGATTCGAACCTACGACCTCCGTTCTAACCAAATGAGCTAACAAGCCTTTGAAATAAAAAATTGACGACTAAATTTGCATTACAAGGGTTTTCATTATACATAGCTTAATTATTTAATCCCACTATTATTATTAATGGAACATCTAGAATTAGGTAGTAATTTTCTCTATTATCAAACTGTAAAATTTGTTAAAAAATTACAATTTTCAGTTAATTTAATAAGCCAACCAAAGAATCTTTAATTTCCCGAATAATAAACTTTCAAATCAAACTTTTACCAAGAGATTCTAGAGTGTTCGAGCAAAACCGACAGCGTCCGTTCTTATCCTGTTCTAGCGTCCTAAATTTCATCCGTTTTTCAGGAGATAGGAATGGGATGAAAACGGACAGCGCCCCCATTTGATCCAGGTGGTTAGAACGCGAATTACATCTTGGATGGTGGTGCACACACCCGTTTATTGTTGTACATTATTAACCATCCAGTTGCAACAAAACTAGAACGTTATAACGCTTATAAGTTTAATTGGACGACAGCGACGAGAACAACAACAATAATATAAATATGAAGAAAATGAAACGAATTTAAATTACTTAATCAAAAAAAAAACAACACAAAACAATCTAGATAGATAGAAGGAAAAAAACAACGAAAAACTTAATTATAATAGTAATAATAATAATGAAAACGTAAACGGGGGTGAAACTAAACTAATTCAAAATATTTTACAAAAATCAAAAAAAACGAAGCAAAAAATTAACGAAAATTATCGCAATCAAAATAATAATAAATGCATTAAAACGAAATAAATTAAGTGATTGTTAACAGTCTTAGATTAAATGTGTGCTGTGAAACCGGTTTTAATTTCGAATTTTTCTTATAAATATTAATTAGGTTTAAGAAGGTATTTCCCCTATAGATCTTGTTGCTGTTGTTTTTCCGTTCAATTATTATTAGTTTTATTGTTTATTTAAATAACAAAAAGAGATTATTTAGAGTAGTAGACTGATTTGTGCGTTAGGGCTTTATAAATTTTTTTTGTACATTTGATGGGTTTCTAAACGAAACCATAAAAGATTGTAGATTACTGCTTGATTGAGTTTAATGAATTTTTTATGCTGTTAGCTGTAATTTTATGTAACTATTATTTTTTTGAATGTAATAAATTATGGGAAATAAGTGCTATTTTTTTTTCTATTCTTAAACAGAAAAAACAATTTCTGTAAATAATACACCAGCTTTTTTTCATTTGCCTTTTTCTTCACAGGATGAAATCTGTGGTGCATTATAAAACATTTAAATAATAATTAAAAACATTTAAATCCAACAAACTTAACCAAATAAACGAAATCTAAACAATGAACTATTTAAATACCAATTTTAATAAACTATAATGTTCCAACAACAACAACAACCAGGACAAGAAGATTGTATATTTTTTGTTAGTGTTTCCTAAAGATAAAGTATTTTATATAATTTAGTGACAAGAGATAAGGGATAATTCCTACAAAAAACCTCGAAAGGTGAGTACTAATTGGTAATCATTTCTTAAAAAGAAAAACAAAGGGTTCTAGTTGCTGAAGGAAAAAGGGTATCAAAGTGGAATAAGGGCTTGTCCAAAATGAGGTTATATCGATTGATCGGTCACACCTCAAGAGTGGCTCTATAGGTGTTTATATAGGATGGTGGTACACGCCCATATTTTCAAAAATCAACCAAAACAAACGTCGATTGTATACTGCGAATACAGCGCCCAATTCGGCAACTTGATGAAACTGCCACACCCGCTCACTAACAAACAAAAATTTTTGAATGAACTTTTATTTTTAATTTTTACGATCTAGCCTATAAGCGCCAATTCTTGATTTAAAAACACTCATAACACGCTTGAGTGAAGAGCTTTTCAGTATACGAATACTGATTTGTATTCATGTATAATATGTACATGTATGCGTGTGTGTACCTATGTATGTTTTACTCTATTATTGTATAAATTGTATGTATGTGTGTTGTTAGTTAGGTGGGGGAAGTTTTATTAGAAATGTCGGAAATGAGAAAAACCGGATGATAGGAGGAGTTTAGTGTTTGGTTTGCAAATTGGATGAGAATGAGGCTTAACTGTATTGAAAGATTATAGTGGGAACTTTAGGGATTTAATTGCCGGATGTTGATTAGATGCAAAATCACCTATAAAGGTTCTCAGTGATTTGCCGCAATTCAATTTCAATAGAGGAAAACCGAGTTGAATTTTAAATTTTCAAAAACACATTATATACTACATATAACGCAGTGAATTTTTGGTGGAGGCGCCGGGCGAGACTACCACTAATTCGTTAATAAGCAGGACTGTAAACGCGGAAAAGTAGCAAAAATAAATGGAAAACCGTTTTTATTATGCAACATAACGATCACAATCATTGAATAAATTAAATTTTGGATTTATCGATAGAATTTTCGTCGTCATGGATCAATTCTCGACGACAATCCTGTATTGTGGGAGCTGGCTGTTTGTTCTACTTCCGTTTAATATCTAAATAATGATCTTAAAAATTAAAATT
This sequence comes from Iselma pallidipennis, assembly GCA_037464855.1. Classification (NCBI taxonomy): domain Eukaryota; kingdom Metazoa; phylum Arthropoda; class Insecta; order Coleoptera; family Meloidae; genus Iselma; species Iselma pallidipennis. The sequence goes on along the minus strand of JAZBHA010000317.1, from coordinate 58,559 downwards.
GATGATTCTTTTTCCGTTTTTCCACCAATTCCTAAAATATTGTTTAGTGCTTATTTTAGGAATTCTTCCAGTAACAGCAGCACAACCAATTTCATTTCAAAATGCTATAAAATAATTCATACGCCTCAAATGTAACCAATGGGAAAAAAATATTGTAAATTTTTCTGTGAAATTCAATTTACTACTCCCTATTTACTCTAAATTCAGATGAAGCAAAGAATGGGGTAAAGTGGGCGAATTCGCGGAACGCAAGCGCTTAACGAATTAAACGCCGTCTGGTGGTGAGCTTTTGAATGTCAGTCTGACCTGAACTGTCGCTCTTCACCAAGTTCTATGTGGTCAAATTTCCGTTATATAAATATATAAACAACACACACATTTATTTATTTACATAATAATAATATAGACACGTATATAATAATTTTGAAAAATTTCGGTGCATATCTATTCGATAATTATAGAAATATAGTGCCAAATAAAATCAACTAACTAGAAAAACAAATAAATAATCTGCAAAAAAAAATTATTAATATTAATAAATATAAACCGGTGCATGAAAAATCAGTATTCCATAATAAAATATTTACTATATTTAACTGATAGATTAGATAAATTGAGTGCCACAGAGAGAAAATCGAGTGTCAAATTTTGTTATAATAATCAATTTTTATATTTAAAAGAAAAGCTATCGATAAATTTAACAGTAATCATATAGAACAAGCAAGAAAAAATGGGAGCAAAAGGGAGTGTTGAAGCGGCTAAAATCAATGCACAAAATTGGAATAATCTCGAGGTAGGGACGATTTAATATTGTGTTTGTTTTCATCTATACGTATATAGATTTCCCCTTATACGATTTCCATATTAATTCAATTGAATCGTCTATCTCTTTCGCTTTATTTTTATTTTTTTTCAATGATTTATTTCGATTGAAATGGGAGTTTTATTGTACAATTGCGCAACAGAAACACGCCAACAGACCGGCATGAAACATCTCACTATAAACCACCCTCTAGTTGGCCGCTTCAGTATATAGACGAAAATTGGTGAAATGGAACGCCCACGTGCGAAATTCTAAAAATTTAATCCATATTCCCGAATATTCAATATAAATATGTTGGATAATATTTAAAATATGCCAGCCGGTCATCAAAATCTATCTATATTTTCATCTCTTTTCTAAATTTATCAAATATCTACAATATTCTAAAATCTAGCATTCATATCTGAGAACTAATGCAAGCACAAAAAATTACCCATTATCAATATTATCGTGGAGTTCTTTGCCCATATTTCATGATAATTTCTAGAAAACATGAAGGTACTCTACGTATAGATAGAAATGTGTGTTGTAGAAGCTTGATTTTTTGTTAACGATGGATGATTGTGATACTGATGATAGTGGTGATGATGGTACGAGGCCAAGGACGGTGGTCTTCATTCTATATAGGAATTGAAGCCGGTTTAGTGGATAGGCAAGAACGTAGTGCTGTTGGACCCAGTGATGTGACGTCATCCGCCGGGATACTCCCGATCGATGTCCTGCCCCTCCCTTTGCATCCAGACGACGACAACGACGACGACTCATGGATGCTGATATTCTCTCTTGCTCTCATCTATATGTATATATAGTGTGTATGGACTGTAGTTATGTGTACTTGTGTGTGTGTGTGTGTGTGGTTGTGAATATAGGAATGTAAATATGTATAGGTGGATGAGTGCTGTAGACGCCTGCCGTCGTCCTGCACCACAAACCTACATAGGGTCAAAGCAATATTGGTGGTAGTGGTAAATGGGGTAAACGAACGCAGCAGCAACTATATAGAGTGGATTTGCAGTCATCTGATGATTACCACACCTTTTTGAGTTTTTCCCCCAAATTTAGGTCAACGCTCTCACAAATTTTGCGATTACAATGCATTTCCGATCTGGTAGTACACTAACCCAAAATAAATAACAAGCAAATCAAGAATAGGAATAGAGTTCTTTTAAAGATGACTATTTGGTTACATATTTGTTGCGTAATTTCGGAAGCTGTTTTGTGGAAAACTTAGTGGAATATGACAGTACAACGAACTTCAAAATTATTATTAGACGACTGTGTGAGTTGGAGAAAATAGTGACCATTATTATAACTATTTATAAACATAGGAGTATAATAAATTGTTTCTCGTTTATTAGTGAAAAACATTATTTGTACAGAAAAGAAATAAATTGAAAATTTTCTAAGCTTACATATAGATTAATCAGAACTTCTTTGACTTCCATGAATAGCTTTTATTTGTATTAAGCGTATTTCTAATTCTCTATCAAATCTGACTTTTATGAATTTCATAACTGTAGCTATTATTGTCACATGTAACATTTTTTGATGTACTCTCCACAAAAGCCCGATTTATAAAAAGACGGCTTTACAAAGAACATGTATAAAGAACTCCATTGAGTTACTAAAGCTTTTTCCATATATATCTTTATAAAAATTGAAAAATATCACTGAGCTTCTTTAGCAAAAGTTTGGAAATAGTCGTGTAAAGATAGATGGATCTATAAAAAGAATATTGCCTTTGTTTTAACTTATATGTTCGATACTTTTTCAGCATAAACATAATCGGTCGACCCACCATCAACGGTCGCAATCATTGAATCGTGGTGCTCGTGGCCAGTGGGGTACTAGAGGTGCGGACTTTGGGGGCGATATGTGGTGACAACGGGGCCAGTGCCAGTGCCCGGCAGCGGCCATGGGCAACAAATTAAGCTGCTCGTGCGCCCCTCTAATCCGGAAGGCGTACCGTTACGAGGATTCACCATGGCAAACATCACGCCGTCGGGATGGACATCTTTTACGGTAAATATCAGCAAACATTTTGAGAATGTAAATATTTATAAAATACAAACGTTGCCTTTTTCTTTTACAGGCTATGGGCGGAAGTATTTCATGTTTCAGCCAGTGGCGCCGGCACAGTTAAATGGCAACAAGTTAGCGAAGATCTTGTACCTGTTAATATCACTTGTATCCAAGATTCGCCAGAATGCGTTTTTCACATCACGGCCTATAATTCGCAGGTTGATAAAATATTGGATGTACGATTAGTACAGCCTGGTAATTTTTTAATAAAAAATGTAATCAATAGTTGGTATAATTTTTATTGTTTGATTGATTTTTAGGAACAAGAATAGGTCAAGCATCAGAATGTTTCGTTTATTGGAAAGATCCAATGACCAACGATACGTGGGGATTGAATTTCACCTCGCCGATAGATGCCAAACAGTTTAGAGAATGTTGTGTAAGTATTAAATTTAATTTGGATTTAATGAAACGATTTTGTTGTTATTTCGGGCTTGTAATTATAAAATTCAAGTAGTCCACTTTAATAATGCTTATTAAATACAGTGTGATTTGTTGCAGTCGCCTTCCTTCAAATTTTCGAGGAAGGCATCCTCTTCCTATTCATTAAAACTGGAACCACCTAATAAACAGAAATTTAAAACGAAAAGGAAACCTTTAAGTACTCCTGCGTCTCCAAGCAGAGCCAGAGAACCACAGTGTACATGTATGACAGCCGAACAATATGCAAGACTGAGGGCACAAGACCCACGATACAGAGGTAGGTATACCCTATTCTTGTAATATGTTGATATAATTATAATCTTTGATAGGATCATCGACTCTACCACGAGCTCAAACTAGGGCAACTGATACTGATGGACGGACTGATAAAGTTACCGCTGCAACTTCCTCAACTAGTTTATATGATAATGTTGGTGCTACAACTCAAACTGGTTCAACACAAAGTGATAAAAACGTACACGAAATGGGTAATTATTAAAGGATACCTAGTTAACCCTAGTAAATAATGTTTATGTTTCAATAAAAATTAGGTACGAAAGGGGCTCAAAGGGAAGGTAGTCAAAATCGTCAAATGCGTGACCGTGGTGTCCAGCAGCAATCTCAAGAAACTAGTACGATGACAACAAATACATCAACTGGACCAAAAACTGTAACAGCTTCGGTTGGTACACAGAACAATGTTGGTTCTCAAGTTGTTCAAACTGAAACACAATCGCAAACACAAACTACTGAATCGACGAAAACTGAAGGTACACAAGCTGGAGGGACACTACAAATGAATACAAAGACATCATCAACATCAACACGACCACAATTACGTGATAATACACATCATATTCTAACAAATGCAAAATCAGTCGACTATTCAGAAATTGATATGGTTAGAGAAGTGGAATTGCGTCATCATCACAATATACTTAATAATAATATAACAACAAATCGTCGTAATAAATCGAAAAGTACGGAAGAGATGAACCGTGAAAATAGTATGAGTTTAGATAGTAATACATTGAAACGTATGCTGAAACCGATGCCGAGTGCTGAAAGTCCAGTAACATCACCAGAAATGGGACGACGTCGTTATAATTATTATCCAAACCATCATCATCGTTATCCAAACAATAATGGGCGACATTCTGAACCGGAATCAGGACATCCGCATCCTCGATCAGCAATGGCGCAGAATTCTCGCTTTTCTGGGTCGAGGTAAATTTGTTAATTTTAACAGAAACTGGCTCCATTGCATTGATGTAATAAATTTTATAAAGAGTCACAATGAAGCTTGTTTAGAATTAATTTTGTGTTCGTGAAAATTTGGTGTCAATGATTTATTTTGAAAAAAAATCAAATCCCATTAACAATTAAGATCAGCTTCAATTTCAGATCATCGCATGAAATTGGTCGTGGATATCCTGGTCGTGGTTTGTATTTAGAATTGGAACGTGGTGTTTGCGGTGATTTATCACCACCATCTGATAACGTATTGTTTGATAATCAATGCTATGCAACAACGCCAAGTTCAAGTAATGGGAATTCAGATCCGGAACAATCCGGACATCATTATGGACGACAATCGAGACATATTCATCATCAGGTGAGAGAAATACGAATAGATAATATACATATCTATATATAGATAGATAGATAATTCTATGGAATTTCTAAGGGCTTTTTCGTTATGTTATATTTGAATTTCAGAATGCAAATAATACTCCAACACCAGGTTCTCCAACCAGTCGACTGTTATTAGAATACGAAATGCATTTGAGGAATACATTAGCTAAAGGAATGGATGCAGAAAGTTACAGTCTACATACATTCGAAGCTTTATTGACACAAAGCATGGAGAACTTAGGTATTTATCGATTGGCAATTTCTTAGAATCTACATTGACACACACCCACCCACCCACACACACACAAGTTGCTTTAATAGAATGAAATGTTAGCAGTTTAATTACGGCTTTCGTTGTTTCAAATAAAAGATTATGAAACACGTACCAGTACTAATTAACTTTATATTTTGATATAGAATGTGCTTTTTTGTTCTTCTAGAGTTTGCTGAAAGTTTACCAGGTTCAAATCAACGAAGTCCCTATCCTTCCAGGAAACGTAAGTAACTATAATTCCATCTCACAATCTTTATTAGTTATTCTTCTTGCACGGTTGTTTCTGAACTAATTACAACTTTCTACCAATTCTCTATTTAATAACTAGGACCTTCATCGAGCGCTTCCATGAACAAATCCTCAACTCTTCCACATCGTCTAAGTACAACAACAAGGGAACGAGAACGTGACCGTGACAGGGACGGTTATTATAGTGATCGAAATGAATTAATCCGAGAACGGGAGAAGGAACGAGAACGAGAACGTGGATATCTTAGTGACCATAATTCCAGGTAGGATTACAAAAAAAAGGTGTCTTTTTCAAATAAAATTTTCATATACAGTTTCAATTCAAGGTGTGCTTCCTGTATTGGTGAATCGAGTCGTGCTCAATGGTTTCGACATTCAGATGGTTGGCGTTCGGGCAGTTCGAATTTCAGTTCAAGTCAAGGCTTACCTCAAGGCCATAAGAGATCACCATGGGATTCTTTGCCATCATTACGTCAGGATAGTAGCCTTAATGATAGTGGTTATAAGAGTAATCGAGCTGATAGTTTCGAACAACGGTGAGTATTTAATCGGCAGTAGAATTGACAGGGATTCCTATCAGGCCCGCAGGAAAGGTTAATGTTGGGAGTAGGAAAAACTAATAGATTTGTGGATAGATGATGTTTAACGTTTGTTGGGAAACATTACAAATAAACCTTTGAAATGGAACTAGAGATAGTATCGATCAATCTTTGGATAAGGGAAAATAAAATGGAAAACAGAATAGGGTCATTTGAATGTAGGTAGAAGGAAATGTATGTGTTTAGTGAAAAATAACGGTGATCTTTTTGGTATATGAATGCAATGAATTGAAAATAATTACATTTTTCTAGATAAATGTGACATTTAAAAAGTATATACGAAGATTCAGTATTGGAATAATTTCTCGTATATTTATTCAACTGGAATACTAAGTTATTTATAAATTGGCCCTAGTAGTCCCTTGAGAGCTATTACTTTTTTTTCTCACAAAGTATCCTAATGCTTTCTGAAAATTTTCACAGTTTTTTATCACAAGAAAATTCTCTCTTTAGCGGATCTTCTTTCTTTTGCAGTGGCATGTTTGATCGTCAAGACAGTCTCCGATCTGATTATATGAGCGATCGTGAATCAACAAGATACGGAATTGTTCAACAAGCTTCTGTTGAGAGTGCCGACTCGCGTCTCTGCTATTTAACATCATCTGAGGTAAGTAGCCGAAACGGTTTTGAATAGATCATGTGTCGACTGTAAATTTGGTGGAGTTAAAAATAAAAAAAAAGCAGACCGCCTCCCATTATGTTAGCATACTCAACCATCTAGAAGAGAAGAGAGTATAAAATATCAAGATAAACTTATAAAGTACTATCACGTGCTCATTCTATCCTTAGCAATGAAGCCCCTAACCATTCTTTATTCGTTTCCACACGACCTGATCCGTTATCACCGACCAGAATTCAAATTCGACATCAAATACTAATCGATATCAAATACGAGGATAGGTCCGTTCCTGGTACTTGACTTCAGTCAAGTTAATCTTGTTAAAATCACATATACGTAGACTCATTGAGGGTGTCGTTTGGTGAGAAAATGAGACCAGAAATAGGGGCGACTTTGTTGAGTTCGAATATCGCTTGGTTAATTGACAGGCTGGAATTTACAAAGACAATGAATAACGTAAAGTTTTCTTTGCTTTTCTGGAAATTTTGTTTAGAATTATGAATACCAGTCCGGACTTGGAAACAACTGCTCTTGTTTTGATGCTATACAGGACTGAAATGAAGACGATAAAAAAGGAACCGTTAATGATGCGATGATTTCCCAAGGGTAATCGCCTTATTCTAATTCGATTTCTATTTGATTTTCACTAAAGAAAATAAGATATTTTAAACTAGAGCAAATTTAACAAGGGCTAAAAAGTTACTAGAATTTTCTCGTTTATGTCCTTGACTGTCTTCAGTCGCAATTGATTCTCTATCCAAAAGGAATACTATTCTATCTCTCTTACACTGTTCCACCACTGCTCCGGTTTGTCCCGGCCTTGGTCCTGGTTCGTTTCCGGGTACAATTCAGGCATGCGCCACAACCTACCCCATGTATATACGGAATGTCATCTTGCAGTAACATACAGTTAAACTGTGTAAAAATATGTGCAAAATCTTTATGTGTGTATTATTAGAGTTAATTCACAGTTATTTTAATGTTGTCGTATTTGTATATTTTCGAAAAAACAAGCCCTTATAATGACACTTTTGGTACAAAAACTCAATATGGAAACGAGGCCTTTATAACTAATACCTTCCATCTTTTGAAGAGCAGGAATGTTTTTTTGTTAAAAGTCTAGTGAGGACCTTTTTTTTTGGTTAATAGAAGCACATGTCGAATGTAACAATTTAACTTTTGTCATTTAAATATTTGACCCTTGAGAGATATGGTGCGCAGGCGTATCGATAATGTCGACAAACTGGTATGTATTTATCTTATGTTGTAGAATAAGAATTAGCACGTGCAACATGTGGGGAGCTTGATTTTTTGGTCAATATCTCCCCAACGGTTCAAGTTTGTTTAGTTTCCATTTAAGAAAAAAAACATACCTATAGCAAATATTGATGATTGTTGAAGGGGGGTGCTAATTCAAGACCGTGCAGAGTAAATTGATTTTTTTTGCGTTAGACTTTGATTATTCGTTGGCAAGTAATTGAATTGCTCGCCTTGCCATCATCAGAAATTTCTCCATCCATTTATCAATCGGTTTTCAGTTTTTTCTTTTTTCTATTTCCCCATTTACCTTCGGACGGTCCTCCATTAAGCTGCGGATGCTATATCATTAAAGAATGATGGTATATTTATGTTCATTCAAATGGACATGTAGGCAAAAATACGAATATCTATCTATATAGTGTCGGATATTTGAATTTTATTTCTGTTAAAGTTACCATAAAATTCTACTTTATCATATCTGGGTTTTTCACGTGAAAGTTATTCAGCAGCAAATAGTTGCGGAAACTATTTTGTAGAATTTCATTCGAGTACGAAAATGTGACAACTTCCATTTTTCAATGTTCACGAATTCTTACAGATGCAATTGTAAAATTAATGAATTCAGAGTAACATGTCTGAAACTGAAATAGTTTTGAACAGACAGTCAACATTTGTTTTATAACATTCCAGATAATTTATTGATGGAAATGTTTCGTAAATTTGTTAAATTCTCTCAAAATTTATCGTATACATGTTTCTCCAACTGAAAAGGAACCGCATAAAACCGAAAAACAGATCTGAACTTTCCAAACTTGTCCAGATTTACATATAAATATGTGGTGGAATCCAATTGGATTTATCGAAATACACCAACTATAAGATGATTTAAAGTAAAAGTTTTGACAAACGGCCCAGAACTGGCAATGTTAATTTTTTATTGTTATTATGAGTCAACCATTTCTTCTTCTATTCAACTTAAAAGTTGTAACAGATGTAGAATAATTGAAGAGATAATAAATACCGGAAAATGCCAAAGTTTTTTGAAAACATGGGTGATTTAGTAAAACAAATCGTAAAAACATACAGGATTTTGGATTTTTAGAATATTGCGGTTAAATGTATTGTAACGATTATTACGTTTTTCTGTCAATTCGGTACGATAATCCATTAGAAAAAAGTTGTATTTAACTGTAGAGTCTTTTGGGAATAAAGCTGGAAATTTTTGTCAACCATACGTGTATGGACTTTCGGAGAAAATTATTCAGGTGAGTGATGTGTTGGTTTACAGCTTTTCCTACTCCTTTTACGTGATTGATTTGCAACACTCATCGTTCAACAACTAATAAACAAAAATTTCTCGATATTATAAGTTAAGAAATATTCTAAATACTTTAGGGAAATTTGGCTTAGAATTAATTAAAATTATACAGCTAGTAAGTATTTAGGAAATTAAACTAGCGTGATAAGATCATCCCAGTAGATATTTTGCGGGATGTCAACCATTCAGGATGCAGTGACGTGTAATTGAGGGTTGTTTTAGACAAGAAGAGAAAAAATTAACCAAAGAAATGAACGAAATGTACAAAATATTAGCAAGATTTTCCCATTATATTATATTATCTCATGCCGACTGAGATATTATATCAATAAGGAAAAGTTTTCCATCAAAACAAGTAACGTTGATATAAATTTTCGAATGTCTGATTGAAAAACGTTGTTGTGACGAAAAAAACATAAATAGAAATCACTAAAAAAACCGGAGTAACTGAGAAGAAATTCAGCTCAACTTTAATCTTGCACGAGAGTTTTTACTTTTTTTTTTATTTTTCGTTTTCTTTTTGATCCTCTGGGATTGGACATCGTCAGGAAAACTCAAGAGAGAGAGAGAGAAAAAAAACAGTGACAAACCACAGACAAAGTCTGTCTAAACGGGAATTTCTCCTAATAAAACTCATCTCTTATTTTCAACTGATCCGCCGCCAGCAAATATCGCAAAGAAAATGGAAGTCGACAGGAACAATGTCATGTTCGTTTCAAGAGAGAACTTTTTCAAATACAACTTGTTGATCTGTCTGGCGATGTGATATCTAATTTAATCGAGAGACACAAGTCGAAACAAGAGCAACGTAATTAGAATCGATAAGATGAAATCATTTTCTTTAAATACGTAATTTTATATCCTATTGGAATTAGAAAAGAGAATTATTCGACTGATGCAATTATCTATCAGAAATTGGATAGACTGATCGATCCTGAGCTTTGTTGAGGTTCAGTTTTATTTCAAGACAGTTTATTGCTTTCGTTAAATGCTGCCTTGGTGTTTTTCTTTTCTTTTTTTCCTTTTACAATTTCCGTTTCAGTTGTTTGGCAATTTGCAGATTTTTCCAGACACTTCCGTTTAGAACGAGTACAAATTTATTTACTGAACATTAACATGGAAAACCTGTTAGTTTTATTGTTGATAAAGCAGCTTTGAAATATTTATGTTTACTAGATAATTAACGGCCGAATTTATATTGTGCCATCGGTTGTAATTACTGTGAGTAATTTTACAGACGACGTGTGACGTACTTAGTAAATGGATCAATTGGGCAGTCAGTTTCAGAATATTATAATATAATAGTATAACATTATCAGATATGGATTCCATTCGAGATTTTCATAAATTTCATAATATGCCTATAAAATTTAATACTGAAGACTTTATAGAAATTCAGGAAACTTCAGGATTCTCCTGAAACATGATTTGCCGCTTCTGTAAAACGCCGACAGGAATCGCATTGATCCGGTTTAGTTCCAGATTTAGCCACAAAACGTACCAGCAGTATGATCGGCCTTTCTGGCTCCTGCTTTCAGTTTGACGTCATTACTCGCGCAGAGACCATGTAGTTCCGTTCTAACGGCCGTATAGATATTAGTCGTTATAATAGACGGTGGTTGGTAAAGCCAGAAAGAGAACGAGTGTGTGTGAGATTTTATCCTACCCTTAAAATATGAACTAATAATAATAAAAAAATCAAATATAAATGCTTTGCATTTTTTCTTTTGGTTTTTTGAAAATTTCGAAAATCAGAAAAATTTCCGATAAATTCTTTGAGTATTTTATGAAAATTGTCATTTAGCAATTGTCTAATTAAAGTGGGCGTGAAATTTTTGCGAAGTCTCACAACTGAAAAAGTTTCGATGTTGGCAAATAGAAGTGCATCTATATATTTTTTTCCCATTCAATTGTATATATAGGATGATATATTATCCGAAATTTTACAATTCCACTTTATGATATATAGGAAATGGAAAAAAATTATACCCGCTTGTGTTGGGGTTTAGGCGAATCTCATGTTTGTTCGTGTGAAAATTTCTCAGTAGTCATTAACAATGATTTATAATATTGACTCATACTAGAATTTCTGATTTTTCAGAGAGCTTTTCCATTTCACAAATGAATTTCTAATTTATTGAGATTAAAGTGTTTTGAATACAAATCATATAATTGTTATTTTTTATTGCAGAATTTGAATATAAATTTTTGAATTTTTTTTATTGGCTTACTTTCCAATTCTACAGTTTGTTTCAGGCACATAAGTCAATGTCGAAAAAATAGTTTCTGTTTTTTGCTTTTTCGAAAGTTTCTTTATCAAGACCCCGTTAGGAACATCGTCAAACCTGCTGTGATAAAGCAACCTAAGCAAAAGAAACCAAATTTATATTTAAACAAAAAAAAAACTGTTCAAAAAATATGCCTTAATTACGTTCGGCTTAAATTATTGTTGTTGTTAATATCGTACAGTGTGAAACTAGTGCCTTGTTTCAAAAATAATTCGGACAAAATATAACATAAACACACAATTATTGGAGAGAAATTGTAGAAAAATCGCCAACAACAGTCATTGTTCGTTATGTTTGAAAACATTGTCAAAATCACACACACCGTTATCATTTTCCATCAATCAATTTAAACAATGGTAGAATCGAACTCCACCTGTGGAAATAAATGTGTTAAAACACCAACAACACCACCACCGATTGAGAAAACATTAATGTCGAAACGACGCCGCCATAAAACCGTACATTTCGGTGACAATTTGTTATTGCAAGTGTGCACGAATCATAATCTACAATCACATGTTAGTTATTCAAAAATGGAACCGAATGTTCAACAACTGTTTAGTTTTATTGAAACTGTATTATCAGCTTGGGTAGCAGAAGAAGGATTGACGTCGCAAGGTGAAGTCAGTGAAATGGATGAGAAAGAAATGCAACGACGCCGATATAAAAAACACTGTGCAAAAATTAAACGATTAGATATAAGACGATTGGTGGTGGAAGTGTCAAAATTAGATGGGAGTAGATTTTTAGGTAATTTACGATATCGACATCTGCATTGGAAAGGTAATCCTGATGCAGAAGGATGCAACGAATTATTCTTAAGGAAGGTACAGCAAATTTCATCATTTTAATGGAACGGAAATTTAAAAAACCAAATTGGGCAAATAAGTGTAATTTGGATGTCAATGATAAAATTTCCATAACATATATGTATATATACTATTTTATATTAGATTTTATTCAAACGGTTTTATATAAATTGACAAAGTTCCGTTTCAATTTAGAATCACCGCAAAAAATACAATCAATAGTAATGTATTTTTCTGTTTCCGATATAAATAGTATATGGGAGGGAAATGGTTTGCATTTTTCTGACAGAATTTCTATTGGATTATATAAGACATTCGTCCAGTTTATTCAATACAAATTCATTGTTTCCGTTTCCG
>JAZBHA010000317.1:15951-45786 GCA_037464855.1 Iselma pallidipennis | reverse complement strand
AATGTAATTGAATCAACCAAAAAACGGCCCAACCAAAAAAAAAATGGTTATCCTGTAACTAAATCAAAATTCCTACAATTCCATCTTTTTATTTTTATTTTTTTTTCCACATTATTACATACATATTTATTTATATTTTTATTATTACCATTAGAATTTATTTCCAGTACATTTGAATATTTCATCACGCGAATCTCCTTTTTTATCGTTATCCTGTAACCTGTTTTCCTTTTAAAATTCTATCATAAAATTTATATCCAAGCATCAACTTCATTTTCCAACTTTTATAATCAAATAATCATGTACGAGACCGCAATTTACGTCCATCATCATCTTTTTGCATCCGGCTACCGTAACTGGAATATTTAGAATTACCGCGCACAAAAGTCGGAAATTTCTATATGATTTTCTAAATACTAACTAAAATAAAATAATTCCTAACATTGTTAACTGGAAGAGAACAACAATAATAATAACGACAAAAAGAATTTTGTTGATTTTCCTTAGTTACGCATCTTTAGAGTTCAACAAACATCCTTTTAATTAGAATTCGTTATCATTCGTGTTCGAAGTTCGCTGTAACAACTTTTATTAACTGATAATTAAGTGCTTTGTTCAATATTATCATGTAAACGTTTTCAAGCGATATCGAAAGATCTTTTGATATCTTGTTTCTCATTCGAACAACGTTTTTTATTTGTTGATTTAAATTCTTTTGTAAAAAAATTTGTGTTGTTCATTTGAAATTTGCTAGACTCCAAGCAATTGTTCCTGAACATTTTCAGGATACTGTCTGTTTTAATATGTTTAGTAAAAGGGTTTTCTGTTGCTTTTATGCAAATGTAGTCTAAATGGTTACAATACGGTGAGATGAGTCAGCTTAAAAGAAAAGGTCAAGCTTCAAAATTCGTGTTATTATTTATAAATCTACCTTTAAAATGAGGGCTATTTAGAATCACTGAGATAGTAGTGCGTGAGATTAGAGATATGTATTAGTGAAATCTTTCCAACCTATCCAGAGATATATATCTTCAGTCAGTGGATAATTTTCTACACAGAAATTACATTAACCTTTTTTCCTGTAGTTATTATACTGGAAATTTTTCCAAAAGCTTTCCATATATCTTTCAATACTCCTAACGAGCCTAGTCTTTATCAACTAATGGATGTAATTTTTCTCAATTTGAACGGAAAAAAAATACAAATTTCTCATTGCTAAATTCAACCGTCTACTGGGGTACACTACTAGCAGTACAAATTTATTTTAAACTCTGCGTGGAATAAGAGAAGACTTACTAATTTCTTGACTGATGAGAAACGATTATAAAAGCCCCAATGTATCAAGGTAAACTCGTGTAAGTGTTGTCAAGTACAGACTTGAATACACGAAAATCAAAGCTATACTCGTCGATGCTATCGTTAATGGTTGAACTTTAACTTTCAAGTCAACCACGTCGTATTTACCAGACGGTGGTTGAAAAAATGACTAAATATACATTTAATTTGAAATTTCCTTTAAGAAGCCCCACTTCCAGTTGTACTCTTCAATCAGAATCTATTATTGGTTTAGATTAGTATGTGTATATAAGTTGAAATTACAATATATTCATGGATTTTGTGTGTGTGTATTGTAGCACAACGTTGAAATGTATTCAGTCCCCAGGTGTGAATTAAATCATACGGCTACATTGCTTTTGGTCGGCTTTAAAGCAATGACATCACAGCAAACATTAATCATTTTGAATTAAACACAATTCTATTATATTCCATCCCCATATACCGACTGACTGATAAAATCATCATTATTTATTCTACTTTCTCTTGAAATCACAATAATAGAGTCACACTCACAATATGTCAATCAATTGAAGATTTACTAACTGTTATCAAACACAAACATACGAGAGAAAAAAAGGGGCGTACGGGCGCAAAAAATTTAGTTTTAGGAATAAAATCTGGAAAAAGCTCGAAATATAAGTAAGAATGTCAGGATGGATTTTCGTTAGAATCGTTTTTCGCGTCCGACCACGATTTTCCGAAATAAATAAATATGACAGCGAACAAGCTGTTAGATCACATAGAATCACACATGTATGTATATTGTTGAGATTTATTGGCTGACATTGTGGTCGGGTGTAAATTCAACCACACAATGATCAATATCCGTTCGCCTTAACGTCCTATCAAATATAATCACTTCTGGAAATATTTAGATATTCTGTAGATTTCAGCTTACGAAATCTTGCCCGGCGCCTCCACCAAAGTTGCCATAACTTTGATGGTACACTTTTCTGAGTATTTTTTAAAAGTTATTCTATCTTTTTTGCACAAATTGAGCAATAAGGACGCTTTGACGCATATTTCTCAAGTTTATTCGATTTTTGTTCATGATAAGTCTTAAACGTTGATGGTGACAATATTGAGGACTGTAACCTGACGGCGACATGTTTTCAATAAGCAAAGACCATATTTCAATAAAAAATGATTGATGATGGTATGTTCGACTATAATTCAGTCGATAGTTTTGAAAAGGAACAGTTTGTCATTTCAACTCGATCGAAAGTTGAAAATCTCTTTCATTTTTCTTACGGTCTTTTCAATTCTTCTACATTTTTTTTGCCATACATATAATTTTTTCCATATAACTATAGTGTGTTATAATTAGTAACAATAGATCTGTAATAACAAAATGGAAATTATTCCAAGCCTTTTATAGCGCATTACATTCGAGTTCGTCCGTTAATGAAGCTTTACCCGTTGAATTTAATCACTTGAAACAGGACAACAAAGACCCAGTAATGAGTTCGTGCTTCTAAACGTGGAATTTTTTCCATTTTCCATCTACCTAGTTAACTAGCAATCTACAGGAAGCTGTTTTACGTTATAACCATCTTAATATTAAAGCTTCTCTCGAATCTGCTTTAAAACAACCAAAAATATACGACTAGGTCCAATCTTGATATGATCGTGTTGTTGTAACTAAACAGTTTGGAATTACTCTTGTTAAGCTCATTGTTTAATATCCATACAGCTCATGTTCTAAGACGTACAAAACGATAGACAGGGTTGTAAGGATTGTTAAGATTCGTTTGAACAGGGAGGTGGATGTGTAAGAGCAACTTGGGGATTAAAATTTCAAATTGAAGGGCTCTTTCTTTTCGTGCGTTTTATGGTTGACAAGAGCATGACCTCTTCGAGCAAGTGGTTGTACATTGCCTCCACTATTCCACTACTATTCGCTAAGAAACAACAAAGCTCTCCAAGTTAGAGTAGGCTACAAAATATCACCAGCCATTTCGTGAACAATACGAAAATATTGACCTGACTTTTTCGCGATTTATATCATGCACATAGCGAACATAGAGGCAGGGCAAAAGAGGAATACAATACAGAATAAATTTATAGTGACAATTTCCCTATCTCTGTCTGCCGTCCCTCTGTCTATCGTTAACAATAGGGGATGTGTTGCATATTTTAAAATATGCAGTTTTTCCCGTTACAAAACAACATAGGAGCAGTGCACGGCGATCACGTACTGTGTCAATTGGAGGTTTAATTTGTAATTAGTCGACAGTATAACAAAAAATTTCTAATTGGAAAGTTCAACCATTTCATGCATTTTAAAATAGAATCGGATATTTTCGGTGAAAATTTCAAAAAGTTCATTTAAATAAAATTTAGATTAAATATAAAATCCATTTTAAATACAGACCGAGTTCGTATCTTTCCAGTTATAATCCTCGGATGAAATTCTCTCGGGCATTTGGCAAACTTGATAATATGCAACAATTATGACATATTGCATATTTCTGTCAGATCTATACATGTACGTTGTCACAATTTATAAAATGAAAATCCAAAATCCGACATCAAGCATATTGATATTTTAGCCGAAACATAAAATAGAAAGATAATGGAGGTTAATTTATTAAAGAACAAAAAAAAACAAATAACATCATTATTATATATTATAGTATTAGAATAAATGGCGATAATTTCTATTATAACTTCAGTAATTTATTATAGTCATAGACAATGTTTTCCTTTGCTACCGTTTTCTTAGACACGAGAAAAAATCTTTCTCTCTAGAAAGCAATTAGGAAGTGGTGGTAAATTTTGTACTACTATCAACCCCTTCCTCATTCAGTTTATCTTCCATTGTTCCAGTTACAAACAACTATACGGTCTAGTGCTTTGACCAACATAGCTGCCCTCCATAAAGCCTCGAGATTAACACTGAATGTGTAGCCTATAGACGTCTAATGTGTACCTTTATCCTGGACAAATATCCACCACATCATCCACCCACCATACACATATCTGTTCAAATTTGTTCCTCTTGTATTTCTTTACGTTTTTATAATGTGTGTTATGTCTGTGTGAAATAGCATAATACTTGACCCTCAGATGATTGATGGCAATCGAAAACAAAGAGCATTTGACAGACGGTCATCTTGTTTGATTAATTGGGGGAAATCAGTAGAAGGAAATGGAATTGGCGATAATTTAATGTCTAATAAATATAGACAGAACAGATGAACATGAAATGCATATAAAATAAGTTAAGGGAGAGACAAAGCAAGAGACAGATATAAAGGGTTAGAGATTTTGAAATATTGTTATTTGGCCTGCAATTTATCGAACTGATAGTAATAGAGTTTCATTATTTCCACTAACTTTATCAATCAATAAAATGATAAGGTGATTATGAATAATCGGTAGCTTCTAGATAATTAGTAGAATCTTGGAGAAAACCCTAAGGACTTACCATAAGTAGTTTAAGACTAGAAGGTCTTGAAAAACTGAAGGAAAACGAATCCCGGTATTTGGGATTTTGAAAGATTTGCAATTTTAGTTGTTTTGATAATATTTTTATTCAATCCACTTCTGTAGATTCTCTCCCGTCAGCAAATGTGACAGTTTGGTGAATAAATCATGAAAAATTCATAATTTCCTATACGAGAAAAACTGAAAAAATATTTATATTTGAAAATCTGTTAGACATAAAGCCACAAGACAGACATGATTTGATAGCTATTTCAAGACACCAATATCTGGGTCAGTTCTATTGTCGCCATCTCCACTCAATTTCCTATCGATTGCCTTGATTGACAGTTCTTAGTGTAGTTGGATCAACACATACGCACGAAATCCACACATACATACATACACACATTATAAAACGATATAGGAGAAAAGAAATTCAGTCTTGCTTACGGTTTCGTTTCAGATATCTGACGATGACCGCATGTCGTTGACGACAGCGGTATCTGATGAAGATGACGGTGAGAGCGTTATGAATTCACCTTATAAAGCCAAACAAACAGGAACAGCAGCTGCATCGTTCAACTGCACAGGAGCCGTACGAAAAGCCGGGTAAGTGTCACGTTTAAAACTTTTAGAACTATTTGTAAACTATTCACTCTCGTATATTGTAATGTCCATCAGACAGTTTGAAGTGATCTCGACTTTGTGTACAATTTTGGCTTTTAATCAATACTAACCGTTTACTGATCAGGATATTCTATTAACGTACTTGTTATAATTTAAATCAACACTAACTGAACTTCTTAGAAGTATTGCTTACTTGAAATTCAAGAAACCGTCCCAATAGAACGTATAAATTCCAATCATGAACGAAAATTTTGAATAAGTTTAATTATAACTTTAAAGAAAAGTTTATAACAAAAAAAAAGAAGAACAATCTCGACTTCTTATCAGTCGTCCTACTGTATACATTTTCAATTCTAATGCAAATTATAAAAATTATTTTCTTCCTTTTTACGTCAAAAAGCAATCTGAAAGTGTTTGATGAAATTTTGTTCGGTTTTCTTTCAATATAATATAAAAACAACAGTTATTTTCCAGTTCGTGTCAAAAATAGCCTTCATCCCTTACAACACCACCATTATATTGTCGAATCTATAAAGCAAAATCGTTTTCCCTTTAATAGGCCACCTTTATCTCTCAGTCACGTCGTGAATTTCAACAATATTGCCACCAATATCACACGCTAACAAGACAACAAAAAACGAACATGATTTTTCCTCAAATTATTGTGCTCTCCTTACAGGTATGACATCCATACATACATACAGAAGTTTTATGATTTTACTATCGGATGGAGTCAGGCAATAAACGGTCGTTGTCGTTGTTGTTATGAGGAAAACTTGGCAAATATTTCAACATTGTTGTTTTTGTTATTGTGATTCTTCAATACTGTTATATTATATAATTTTTTTTTGTCGTACTTAATATACATATCTAGCGAAGATTTATGTGGTAAAATGCCGGAATTTAGCTGACTGTTTCACAAATCTATTTAAAAATCCCGGCTTTGTTCTAACGGCGGTGTTAGCTAAGTTTTAAAACTTGTGCAATAATTCAACATCTGTAGTAAAATAATTCACTGTGTTGGATATGTAATTCCACAAGACATAAATTTCAAACGAAAGAGAAAAAGCTGTAAAAAAAATGTTTTCCTGTCTAGTACGATTTTCAGCAATTTCTGCACGAAAATTTATGAAATTCTATCAGCTATTTTTATATGTAGATTGTGTCATCAGAGTTATCAAAATGTTGAAACTTTTTGTACCATCATGCATATTTTATCTACAATTTTGACTGTGAATTAAATAAATCGACTGAGATTACCTTTTGATTTAATCAAATTTATGCTCCACTAATTGGAAAGCTTTACAAAATATCATCATCAAGAATTTATCTCCATGACAATTCAATTTGTAACACTAATGAAGCGTATTAGATGGATAATGAGGAAAAAATGATTGTATATCTTTCGTCTACCAGCAAATTTCTATGGATTCGTTTGTATAAATATTGATTAATTAGTCAAATTTGATTAAAACTAGTAAAATTGTTATTTTCAAAAGAAAAATTACGCATAAATTTCTCTTGGTGATCGTAGTCAGCAAAAGTTCTCGTCGAATTTCATGAAAAACAAACATCAGAAATGAAATATTAATAAAATCTAGAAATAGAGATGAAAATTTGAAGGTAACTTGTTAAAGTGGTGGAAAAATTTATGAAGAATATGAATCGACATAGTATGGGAATTGATCAAAACGTCACTTTGTGTAATTGTTGAAAACCTCTAAAGGGATTTGGTTTGATTCAACCATTTATTTAAAAGGGAAAAAAAAGAGAAAGTATATTACTAACGGACGAGCGAGGAAAAAAGCTGATGTTAGACAAATTTCTAATCTTTCGTCATGAATTTCCCGATTGATTACTTTTCTTGATGGCTTGATTGAGTGCAGTCTGTATGAACCATGTCTTTACTACTTTTGTTGATTAAACTCGACGACAACTTTTCAGTGATTATGATTAATACTCGAATTTTCCGTCCCTTGGCATCTCTTCGTCGCTTTTTCTCTCTTATTTATAATCAATTTTCGTACACCACATTAATTTCCCGGTCTATTTAACTCCACCAACTAAGGAAAAAAAGACGACAACGACGACGACGACGACGATGACAAGATATAGGAACAAGAAACGAAATACTAGACAAAATAAAATTTTAACCCCAATTATGAAGATAAATTGACGACGAAGAAACGAAACCGACCGTAGAAGAACAAAATTACATTTTTAACGTTTTTTTGATAAATATCTAGTCTAGTCTGTTTGTTTTACGAACAGATTTTGTTGATAAAGATTTGAAATTGGAAATTGTCAATTTATTACAGATATTGTAAGTTCCTCTTATCTACGTTTGTCCAGAAGTTGCGACAACCCTTCCGGCCATTTTCAAAAGGCGGCTGTTCAAAGTTATCGAACTCTTGTGAACATTATTGGAAACGATTTCCAACTTCGTTCATACTAACAGAGTTGAATTTATGTACCTTTTATGGGTTTTCTAAATTAAAAAAAATTAAATTTAATAAAAAAAATCATTGGAAATTTCCAAATATCCTGAATAAATCTATAATAAAATAAATCGTAGAGATTGTTGTAAAGCACCAATTTGGAAACGTAATTCTCCCCAAAATGCTGACAAATATTGGAGTAAGGAACAATATTTGGAGAGTCAAACTAATAATTCTATTATCTCTAAAACAAATCTGGCTAATATTACTCAATTACAATAAGTATTAGAACTTTCGTAAGTTTCTATTTTTTTCACGTTTATACATCTAATCGATCCCTTACACCTGTCCGACGAAAAATAACAACTAAATCAAGATGAATTCAACTAGAAAATAAAAACATTTGTCAGTGAGCAAATGGGAACGAAACAATCTAAAAACAACATAACGGCGAAGAATTTTCTAGAAAGAAGAAGAATAAAGATAGTGTGAAATATGGACGGGTATCTGCCTGTTCGTTTACTTGCCATTATCAACATATTTCCCCAGCTTCAGTTATTCATTTATTCATCCAAACCAACCAACCTATTTATTATAAAGACATACGTTATAAATTATATTTTTTGTAAAAATTTTCTGTTCATTTTTTAAACTACAATCTAGACAATACATAGTACTCTATCTTGTAACTACCGTTCGTACAACTAGTGGTTCATTCTACCGTAACTGTAATGTTCTAATTAAATTACTTCAGTCGGTCTAATTAGTATTACAGTGTAACAATATGGCAATTCTAGTTAAAATACAACTAGCTGGGTTGCGGTAATTTAATTTAATATATGTGCCTTTTTAATTGCTTTGAACTCGGTGTGAATATTTTCGTTTATAAACTATCAAACGTTTACATCAATAAAAATAAACATCAAGATACAAATATTCTTGATACTAGAAAATAACTATTTTATCAAAAGTCGAGAATA
Source organism: Iselma pallidipennis (assembly GCA_037464855.1). NCBI lineage: Eukaryota > Metazoa > Arthropoda > Insecta > Coleoptera > Meloidae > Iselma > Iselma pallidipennis. The sequence goes on along the minus strand of JAZBHA010000317.1, from coordinate 36,974 downwards.
GTGTGAAATATCTCGAATAATTCTTCAATGTTCACATCATCTTGATGGTTTCTTGCTAAGAGTTTTATCAGAAAATCCACGACTTGTTCTGTTTCGCTTGTATAAGTTTCGATGAAGTACCATTTCCCACTCCGTTAGTCTAAGCGTATCATCACGATTAAGAGATAGTATATGTGTAGGGAAGCGTTTTCGGTGGTCGGTCCTCTGAATTGGGATCAACTTGATGCTACCAAAGTTGACGGAGCTTAGAGAGTAGAAGATGAAAATTAAAGTTGATGACAAGTTCTAGTAAAAGATTTCTGATTAAAAGTGATAATAATTGAAAAGTTTTTGGAAAACTTTTAAAATATTGACACATATAGGAAGATATTGTTGTATAGACAATTTTGGTGGAGGCGCCGGGATTGTCTATACGTACTATATTAAAAAATATATATTACAGCGACAATATAATAACTACCGAGTTTATGACGTTGCATAGATCGACCTACAAATGCTACATTTAGTTCATACAACAAACAATAGCGACGAAACAGCGTGAATGTTCAACGGTATAAAAGGTGCAGATAGTCGACCTGAATATTTCTATTTGCCAGTTTTATATTCCCAACAACGGTACCATACTATCTGGTTGTATTTCTACTTGAAACACTTGGTCGTTTCTCATCAACAGCCAAGCGAAAATTGATATCCCTTTGTTAATGCGTTTGTCCTTTTGTTGACTACAAGCTATACAATAGAATGCCGAACTTACAATTTTTATTTATAATTTATTTAATGACAATACAAAAAAAACTATTAAAAAATCAGAAATAAGGACAAAACAGACAAAACAAACCGAAAAACTATATAGCATGGCTAAAAATAATTTAATAAAGCTCTAGCTTGGCAAATATGACGGTGAAATTGCGAGCAATTTTGTTCGGGGGAAAGGAAATAAAAACAACACGTCCTTAAGAGAGGATGTCACGTGAGGTGGAAAGTTATAACCTGGATCAAAAATGAGATTTTAATGGCATATCTAGACGTCTGGAGTTGTGTGTTGTGAAATACGATGGCAAATGAACGAAAAACAAGAAAGCAAGAAAGAAAGGCATTTCTAATATGTGTATACTCGACAGGGGAAAATTTATTTGATATCACGTACCAGGGCAAATATTTTTGAATACAATCAAGTATCCTCTCATATCCAATAAAGTCATTGAAACCATCCGATATATTTTTTTTAACACTATCGACAATTCTGGAGTTTATATATAATTTTTTTTTAATATTATTTTAAAGAAGGAGCGGCAAGGAAACAGGCGCAAACAAATTTGTAATCTCTCTTGAGATAACTGAGATAAGGATGAAATTACCCTTTTCGTGTTTTGGTAGTTGTTAAAGCCTATGTTATATAAAACAAGAATTGGGTCAATGGGGAAACGTGAAAAACAGGGCAAAGCAATTCAAAGAGGGTGAAAACAGTAATTTGATTATAGGTGTATTGAAATAAAATTAATTTCCAATTTTTTCGCTAAATAATAATCAAATATAACGTCAAGATATATAACAGACGATGTAAAAAATTGCGAATTTTGTTGAATCAATCAAGATCATAATAGCTATCAAGGTGAAATTCGATGGACTAGCAATATTTTCCGATTTAGTTGCAAACAATACACACAATATATACTCATTGTCTCGTTTAGTTAGAAATAACTACAAAATAAGTACAACAAGATTGCAGCAATATTGTCTGATTTGAGAGTTTCATGACCCCGTAAATTTTCATGGCCCATTCATTACATAACTCTATTTTTCCGAAGATTACCCTCTTGTGTTTTAAAACTAGTTGTGATTTTCAATTCGCGCTTTTGGTTTTGTTGTTTAATCGTTTAAACATGCATTGTACATATTGTTACCAGATTTTATACACCTTCAGGGTACAATTCAGTAAATATTTCTCTGGGAAATAACACTATCGGTAGGTTTCCTGTTGAAATGTTGTTGTTAAGTTTGTTTCCTATAATATAATGTTTCGTTAATCAACAATTTACGTTTGGATGTTAATAATTGGGATATAGACTGAACTGTGAACTGTTCAAAAATTCTACCGTACTGATAAAGAAAGACCTAATAGGTCAACTCGTAGTATATCATCAGAGCTGAGAATAGCATACCGCCAACTAAATTGAATAATTCCGGAAATTCCGTTAATTTCATTGTATTTATCCTATTCATTCATATGTAGGAGTATATATATGTGTGTTATTGTTCTTTTGTCTTATTTTCTTCATGTCAATATATCAACGCAAATATTTTATTTAAGTGTTTCTTATCGCAGTTCAGTGTGTTTTCGTTTATTTCTATATATGAACCGACGAAAATCAATGATGTTCGTTCATCTCTATTTCGTTCTATTATTATTGTTGTGGCCACGTTCTGTGGTTTTTGGAATAACAAACAATGCCGATTTAATCTGGTATGAGAAAAACAGTGTTGAAGGACATCATTATTTTGCCCGTCAGACCATCCCTGAAGGTTTAATTAAAGCACAACGTATCGTTGTCAATCAAAAATTACCATTATTATGGGAAGTGAAATTTGCATTTTTCGATAATTTAGAAAGTTTAATAATTGATCATTGTGGTGTTAATGAGATCCGTCCAAATACATTCAAAGATTTAAAATCATTAATAAATCTAAGTTTAACCAATAATAATTTACATGAAATTAAAGTGAATGTATTCAATTTTGTTGATATTAAAAATTTAAATTTATCATATAATAAATTATCAGTGATTGAATCGGGTGCTTTTAATAACATGCCGAATTTAGAAACAATTATACTTGATTTTAATGAATTAACATTTTGGAATAGTGATTGGTTTCAGAATTCAACGAAAATTAAAACTGTTTCAATTACACACAATTTTTTAACGAAAATTTTCGACAATGCATTTCATCAATTCAAATCAAACCATCAAGAAGATAATCCATTAAATATCTATTTTAGTTATAATAGAATTAAAATTATCGAAAATCGGGCTTTTAGTGATTGTTGTTTCAATGATTTATATCTTGATTGGAATGAATTGATAGAATTAGAAAGTAGAATTTTCACTGAAATGGGTTGTTTCGTTAAATATTTGAATTTAAAAGGGAATTCGATCGAATGTCTACCAAATCAAATTATTGTTGAAAATCGAACTGAAATCCTAAATCTAGAAGATAATCCTATCAGTTGTGAATGTCGAAAAGATTTACAAAATGAAAATAAAGAAAATCAAATTGAAATATTGATAGCGAACGAAACGAATTGTTCAACAATATAGAATTGTAAATTTTATTATTGGTAAATTATAATAAAACGATGAGACAATTTGATGTATTTTCTTGATTTAATTAACAAATTTCCCAAAAAGTCTCTTTGCTTTTTCATTTCAAATAATCATAAATTTAATGATATGCAACAAGTCCGTTGACGATAGAACTGTCCATTTTAATTACAACCATCATCTGTGTGACTGATGGCTATGTTCATCTTTGCTTTAATAAAAACTTTTCTGAAACTGTAGATAATAATAGCTGCATAATTTTATCATCAACTAGATCAAAGCTTTACAGTAAAATAGTTCACTATATTAAATTACATACACTAATTACAAATACCTGACATACTAACTACAAATTTATCAAAGTAGTCGCTTTTTTCAAAGCTACAAAACCAGAGAAATGAATTAACATGAAGTACCTTGTACGAAAATTGCTAATGAACAACAAACTATAATTATGTATTAATATATCTCGTTTCAAAAGGGAGCGAATTAGAATGAAAATTCCACTGTAGATAGAATCGTTCAACTGGTTTTAATCAGTGTGTCAACAATAATCGTTGAACGTGCAAAATTGGAATAATTTACGTAAAAAACGTACGACATATAGAAATGTGTATTTGAAACGTGACGATACGGAATGGTTTCCATGTGAAATATATCCTGATTCGTTTTAAAACTTAATCAATATTATTGCAATCCAAAACAATTAACTGGACGAGAGTAGTTGATGATCGAATATTATTATTCTGTTATATTTACGGGATTTACGTCATCCAATCACGATAGATACCTATATATTATAAATGAATTTATACAAGTAAGATAATGTAATAGTTCCTGTCAGACTGCTGCCAGTAATGTCTAAGTTTATAATATCTACATATGTACTAACTATATGTATACACACTGTTGCATCCCTGTCGAGATAAATTACCTGCTGGCGTATATAACATTATACAGTAGAGCTAGAGAGACGAATGAAGAAAATAGGACCGACGGGAATCCAGTTCGTTAGTTTTGATAGGGGTTCAAACAAGACTCATTACCGTTAGGGATATGCAAAATCTAATAGGAATCAGAAAGGATACAACAACAACAACATAAGACTAAACCTGGAGCCAGATGTAAAACAACATGACAGATATTAATATACTCTATTAGATTATTTTCATTAAAATTCATAAATATACCTAAGATCAAAAAAAAGTCACAAAACCCGACATGAAACGAACGTAGAATTGAAGAAAATGAAAAATAACGGAAATGAAAATATCAGTCATTTACGCCCAGTTTTCATATTTTTAGACTAATCAACAATTACGGCCATATATCGTTGGTGTTTTTTTTTTGTCGACTTTTCGAAACGAGCAATTATTGAGATGGGAAAAAATTGCTTTATTTTTATGAAAAGCTCACACACATTCATTTTGTGCTATATGATTTCATAAACTTGATTATTCTGGGTGTTTCTAGAAACTCCAAGAAACTATAATTTCACATTACCAGCACTTCCTGTTTTTTGTGTTTATTTGTTGTTATGTACCAGATGTCGCCGTAATGGGTCGTTTTCATATTTTACCCTCCTACAGCTAACAGCATCAACATAATGCATATTAGAATACAATTTAATCTCACCCCTTTGCCTGACTATAACTCATTTTATTGTAGGCTTTTTCTGTAATTATTTTAAATACTGAATTGTGGACGATCTGCTTTCTTACACATCGCTTTTCTTTTTTAATTAGATTTTTTCAACAATTCCTAACAATCTATATATATTGTATTATGCGATACAAAGAACCATTACGGATCAAGCTTCTATTAAGCTATTATTAATTTGCTGCTTTGTTCAGTTGAAAATTTTGCAAACTTTTACTCGATAACGTTTTCTATCATTAATCATTCTACGTAAATCTGGTGTTGTTGACTGAATTGTATGCATAGAGAAATAGAAGGGTTGTTGGTAACTAGTATTATATATACTTATATGTATCTAGTTGTTGTACATATATATAGGTAGAGACAAGAAAAGAGAACGGTAAGAGGAAGTGTTTCTACAATATGAATTGCTTGTGTGCATCTATCAGTTTAACAACAATACACTTGAAAATCCATCTCGGTAAAATACATGTGATGGTGCTGTGTAACAGTAGACGCTTTTAATACGCTAGCACTTAGGAAAATACATTAGAATCGTCCTGAATTTACATCAACTTGTATATATTTTGTGATTATTCGACATTGTTTCAATCAATATCGGAGAAGTCATAAGCAGTTTAGTATTAATAAATGAACAGTAAACAATTTGGATGTGCTTTTTTGTGATAAAATTACTTGTCGAAAGTATATATTCTCATTTTACAAGATCTTGTTAAATTAAATTTAAGACATGTAACTCCAAAACTTAATTTCTACTTTAAACTTTGAAAACCTATAAGTATAACTCTTTAAATAACTGATTTAAGTCGGACAACTATGAAACTTTTCGTATAATTTTTAATCAAGAAATTTCCTCGTTAAATACATATATTACATAACAAAATTGAGACACAGGAAACATAGGTAACACAGGGCAGAGCAGTTCGGGTTTTTGTATCCCATGTAAGTTAATGGACCAGGGCATATTGCCACGAGTGCAGTTCAAGGCAGTTGAGTACTGCGTGGCACAGTTTTTGAGACACAGTTTCTACCTGGCTTGTGTTTGCTTTTCATTCTCTAGCCAAAGATACGGTGATTTTACCTGTCTTTTTCTGATTTTCGGTTCCATTATCCCAATAAGCACTGCCGCCTGAACCGCGCTGTGCTAAACTGTGTCTCAATATGCGCCGCCCCTTAAAATAGAGATTGTTTCTAGCACAATCATGACAGTTTATTTAGGAAATTGTCCTATCAATAGAGCAATTTCTAAGATTGTCTTCGTTCCCAACTATTTAGATTTTTATCGTTATTGTTATTTGTTTTCCTTTTTTTTTGTTATATATTCTCATTTCTATTTCAGTTTCCTGAGTGTCAAAAAATGGTTGCTTCGCAAGAAACATCAAATCGAATTGGCACGAAAACGTGGCTGGAAGGGCTATTGGGTGTGCTTGAAAGGTACAACACTATTATTCTATCCGTGCGATTCAAGAGAAGGACGTTCAGTAGAGGCTGCTCCAAAGCATTTGATTATTGTCGATGGAGCTATTATGCAACCAATACCCGAACATCCCAAAAGAGATTATATCTTCTGTTTGAGTACGGCTTTCGGTGATGCTTATCTATTTCAAGCACCCTGTCAGGTAAATATCGTTATTGTTTAGAGACCAAAAAAAAATTGTATTAATGTTCCCTTTTTTTGTGTATGGAAATTTCAATGTCGGTATAGACAAGAAACTTGATAAGGGAACAAGAACTAGGGGGCGAAATAGAAATTTGAATATTTTCAATCAAAATCAAATTTTTAAAGTAATAAAAATGTGATTCTCAATTTTTCTCAATTTCAACTGTCACGATAAATGTATATTTAATATTTACTGTATCGTGAAATGAAATATAACCGAAATATCTCTACACTGGGAGTTCTTGAGATCTATTTTAGAACTGTTCACATACTCATCCTTTTATAACTCTACAGATTAAAGCTTTGATCTATTGAAATTAGTCCAACACTAATTCTATCAAGTTTACCGAACCCATCGAATTAATTGAATAGAGTGTAGAGAAACGATAGAAAAGCGGACAACTTGAACTGTCCCTTCTATTTTCAATTTTGTTTGAAAAAGTACCTTTGCTTTCCCTTTTAGATAAAGTTGTTCCAATTGAATTTCACTTGTTTCCGAGGTCGAATTAAAAATTTCCTGTTTTTTTATCAATTTATCAAAATTAATCCAATAATATGTTACCGCCACATCTCAGTTTAAATGCAGAAGCAAAATTAGTAAATGGATACGGACCAACAAAAAGTTCCTGTTCTTGGCTGCTTTAATTAGATCGCTTTTAATGAGACTCCAGGCTTTTAAATTGGCACATGAAAAATGCACAAGTCTACAGTCGAAGTACAGGATTAGAAATAGAAATATACATATATGCGTATAAACGATTTTCCTTAAGCTCTAAAGTTTGGTCCGTGTCTGTTTATGTCAACATTTCAAGTCAAATCACCACCTTAGCCCATGAATAATTCAAGATACCTTAATCAAAACATCGGTCCAGTTTGCCCTCCAAAAACGACCCAAGAGACATTTCAAGCCAGTTTCCTCCACCCACTATCTACAATCTATTCTGTAACACGAATCCAATTTCCTTTGTAACCATCAATTAAAATCTACTAGGATATCAATCAATCTTTAGACGAATTGTCTTTAAATTTTTTGTTTTATGTCTTTATTCCTCGTTGTATTTTTTTTCGGTGTTTTTCCTCTCTTCTAGGTGGAGTTAGAGAATTGGGTGAATAGTATCCATAGCGCTTGTGCAGCAGCTTTTGCCCGTCATCGTGGCAAGACCGGAACACTACATCTTCTGCAAGAAGAAATATTCCGTCTGGAAAAGGCCATAGAAACGGTAAGCACTATATGTTGATAATAATAATAATGATAATAGGAGGAGGATTTGACGTCAACATGAAAATAGACCGACAAAAATATAAGTCAACAATAGAGAACAAAGTTTTTGGAATAGTGCTAGTAATCTGGAGAAGCTGTTTCAGTTTATGGATGGTTCCTTTTTTTCCCCATTTGAATAGAACGCTAAAATATGACGGCCCATTTTAAAGGACAGAATACCAACTGAGACTCCATCTAGCCTATATGTATACGATAGTCAATTGAATTATTTTATTTTCAAGACATTTCGAGCGAATTAGATTGACAGATATACAAAATATGATTCTTTCATAAGCGAAAAAAAAAACACCGTATTGAATTCAGATAACATTTCAGGATATTTTTATGAAATTTCCAACAAAATTGACATCAATTTTTCTTATATTTTTCGATTCTACCGACACGTTTCCGGGTAAAATTTCATGAGATTACCAAGAAAACTGGATGTATTCTTGTCAAGTACTTTATGTACTTTAAAACACAAGAAGCGTATAAAATTCGAGAATGTAAACAGAAACGAAATGTACGAGAAGTTTCAAATTATATTTGTAACAGGAAGTTGAAATTAAAGTAAAAATATTGAAAACAAAGGCAACGTTGAGATTAATTTCGAGAAAAATCGATAACGTTAACAATGTCGTGAAATAAATAGCATTTTTTTTCCAAAAGTAACTGTTAGGGTGTTAGCAAATAAATTACTTCATATATCCCTCTTAATTGTATCCGTGTAATACATTGATTTTATCCATGTACAACGTATATTTTACGTTATTATTCTGTTACAGCGTTACGGTTGCTTCTTTTCAGCAATAACTGGCATTGTTGTATTGTACATATTGGCTTTTGTAGCATGCTCAATATTTTTTATATTTAATTATAACTCCTCTTTTATGTGAAGTTTAATTATTTTCTAAAAAAAGTCGTGTTTTTTTTATTTAAGAATTAGGAGTTTTAAAACAGACAATTACCACACATGTGCGGTAATTAATAAAAAATCGAAACAGCAGACGTCAAGACAATATTAATTTAATATTTAATCTCTCATTATTTCGTGTTTTTTTAACGTGTTTTTGATTTTGAATAAACCGAACGACTAAACTCACTTACAATAAAATCTGAATTTTCGTTGAAACAGAACAGGCGGAACACAATCCAAAGTACTGGTTAGTTTTCTCTCGATATTTGGCCGTGTTCCAAAACCACAAAACAACCAAAAAGTAAATGCCGGAATCCTGGAGGAACGAATGGACACAGAATAGACAAATAGACAGGACAAAGATAGAAATCCGTGTGGCGGTAGTGGCGGTAGTGTCGGTAGGAAGAGTAGAAGAACAACACGCAAAACGAACCCAAAAACCCAACCAGAATTTACGAGCCAATGTGAAATGGGGTATAATTCTTTCAAAATGTTCGAAAATTCAACTCGGTTATTTCTTTGTAATTGTGTTTTTTGCTGTCACACAACATATTTCGATAGAATTATTACTGCAAGGATGGAAACGCGGAAAATAAAAGAGAAAAAAACCTATAAATATATTTGAATGTGTATTCAACTGAGTTGTAGTGATAAGCCAGTGTTTGATTACTATCATTAGTTGAACAACATGATGTATTTGGTTTTTCAGGATTATAAACTGAAACATATGGCTGAAATGCAACAATCGGTCGTTGGTGATTCAGAGGCTCGACAACAAATCGCTAATCAAGTCGTACAATGGGAGGAGAATTTAGAACGTTTACACTGTGAACAATTTAGACTAAGATGTTATATGGCAAGTCTTCAAAGTGGCGAATTGCCCAACCCTAAGGTATAAGCACTGGAACCTAAGCAAACTTGTCCGTCTGTTTACCTAGTACTTCCATCATTTATTTTTCACAATTCTTATTTATTGTGTAGTTACCGTATAATGCAATCAAATTTTTTTTCCAATTTATATTCTAAATAGAAATGTTTATCTTGCAGTCATTGCTGACACACGTCTCAAGAGCTACGAAGAACACTTTAAATAAATTGGGCGTTTTCACCGTGTCATCGTTCCATGCATTCATCTGTGCCCGAAGTCCTTCACTGTTAAATAATTTATTGGCTGGTCGAGGGGCGACAAAAAGACGTCCCCCGTTATTATCCAGATCGAACAGTGGCTCCAGTAGGAGATCGTTGCAGGTAAATTTATCTCCAATATTCAAAGACACTGTCGGATACAATTACGTTTGCGGAAAAACGTGGAGACTTCTAATAAACTTGTAGTCATCCAAACCCTAAAAGATAAATCGGCAGCTTGTCTGAAATGAATTTATACCGAAATTACGAAGAAGAATTGACAATAAAGTGCAATAATTTCTAACTTTTAAGACTACCCATTAGGTTTAACAAAAAAAACGTATTAATACTGTCGATACTGAAAGATGACAAGACATAAATCTAAAGTGAACGGGAATACTGTAAGGATTCTTTTAGTTGCCTGCCTTTCCCCATTGTAATAGTAATTAAATTAATGAGACAAACTTGAGGAGAATTTGTCAAGGGTTAAGTATCTCTAATAACTCGAACAAAAAGGATTTGCCAAAAATTAGGACAAAAGGAACGAAATTTCATAGCACCGACCGGAACTTTGTCGTATCAACTTTGGAATATTTATCTAATCGTAAGTTTCAAGCTCGAATTGATGTCAATGGAGCTTAACGTTACGATAAAATAACATCGTTGAATAGTTCACAAACAAAATATTCGAATTTTATTTACTATTTTGAACGAAAACGAATTAATTGTAACAAAAATCGACGGCGGCCCGTTTTCTCTAGGTGGTGGTGAATTTGAGATAGAAAATTTGCCTTTATTAACGATTTATTCCAGATAAATTCACGTGAAGAAACTGAAAAGACCGTTAAAGTGTCACTGCCAGATTCGACAACAGTCACCATTTATGTACGTGATTCAATGTCAGTTGAGGAGTTTCTAGCTAGTGCCTGTGCCCGGAAAAATCTAAATTGCACTGAACATTTTATTCGTGTCAAGAAACGAAGGGAAATGGAGGACCACAACTATTTCGTACCCCATCGTAGTGATCTGATCGAAACTTATGTAAGTATATTTCACCATCTTGTTCGCAACTTTCTTATCTCTCTATCCCCCATATGCCTTTATTTCTCTATTTTTTCGTTGCCCAATTTTGTGTAAATAATGTGAAAATTTTTTGGAGGAGAATTCTAAAAACTAATCAACCTGATTAGATCAGATTACCATCATCATTTAGGCAGTAAATTGCATCTGTGTCTGGTAATTTAATTAATCCCAATCCGCTGAAGGACACAATAAATCCAGGATCAGATTTGCATCCAGACAATAATTAAAGTGAATTAATTAGCTATTCGGTGATTTTATATGTCATTTTATAGTGAACTATATTATAGGATTTCCAGATAAGTACTCAATTTACTTATCTATATATATATAATGTTGAATATCACGATAAAGTGTCCCTTGGTGCCACCTTTTATGTCCAATTTTGTTGTTATTAATATTCGCTTATCGTTATTGTCACCGAAAATTCGATTATTCTAATTATATTTCGATGCGGTTCTAATAAAATTTCGCACATTCACTAGCTGGTATTTATTAAAAAAAAAAAATGTCGTCCACTTAATTGACACATAGTCGTTACATGTATTGACGGCGTTCGGAAAATTATGAAAAATTAAAAGCTGACAAAATTAACCATTTATTTCTACAGCTCATTAAATTACAAAAAATATTCGTTTTTTATTAGGAGTTTTGAATGTTGCCAATTAACTGAACTCAAATGAATTCAATTAAACAGATATTGCAATATATTCAGAACATGAAATTTGTTTGAGAAACAGAGGAGAAAAAGCGTTCAATTTGAAACTAATAAAGTGCATTTAATTCCAGTTTGAAGTTGAATGATCTCTTGTTTTTCGGAAAACTACTGGGAACGAGGATTTTAATTTGAAATCGGTCTATGTAGGAAAACGTTGCTGTAGATACAGAAAAATCTGTCACAAAACCAAATTTACTGCATCAAGTATATGTATCGTGCTTGATTACTGAAAAATTTATTTTGAAGATTTTCCTATGCAAATTTGAAAAGTTTCTAAATTATCAATAGACCACAAATTGAGTATATATTGTAAATTGCATCGGTAATAAGCTTGCAATTTGTCCATAATTACAGTATTGATCGATTCTGCCTCAAAATTATGCCAAACAGTATTGAATGTTTATATATGTTTGACTGGAAATCACACTATTTGCTGGTAAATCAATTTTAATGGAGTTTATTTTACAAATTATGTTAAATAGTAAACAATATTAATACAAAATATCTAAACTGACACACAGACATGAATCGTAAATTCTATTTTTCGTTTCTATTTACATCAACATTAACTAGCTATAAAATTACATTGTTGACTATCACAGATAATTGAGTAAATTTCCGGAATTTGCCCGGAACTAAAGTGAGAATTTTACATTTAACTAATTGGCTACTATTACATCAATTTTTTTTTATCTGGAAAAGCTATCTTATTTCAAGAATATTATAAGAATGAAAAACAACAAAATGTATTTAAATATTAGAACAGAAATGATTAAATTCCAAGTGCCCAATATTGTGCCGCTGAAATTCCATAAATTATATTAATAAAGAAACGATATAATATCACAAAAAATTCCCCTTTATTTTAATTGGATCGTAATTTTGCAGTTTACTTTCCTATAGGTATATCTATCTATATTGGAATTAGGTCAATTCCATTATCATTTTGTTGTAGGCTTATTCGATCGTTCGCAATCGATATTTTATAATTTCATTGGTGAGTGTAGGATAGAAAATCGGATTTTATCAATTTTCACTTCTTCGTCTACTTCAAAAATTCAGATAAACTGATTAGTGGTTTAATTTTGGAAATTTTCACCATTTCCTTGGTGGCAAGTAACAGATTTTTTTAGGGAAATCAATCAATAAAAGACCACTTCGCAATTTATAAGTTTAAAATAATTCATACTACAATATAATGAAAATTATATACTTTTCTCCTGAAAATTTCAGGGATTACAGCACTTTCTCTTATCGTACGTTTTCTAAATTTAAGAAAATTTCAATTCTTGTGATTGTTGACAAAAAATACATTCTTTCAGCATCATTATTAATGTATTAAAGCTAATCTTTCTTTGGCAAAAAATTTTTTGTGTGTGTATTTCTTTTCAATATTTACTCAACAAAAGAATCTAGTAGAGATCTTCTCTAATAATTGCGAATTTGGAGGGAAAAAATCAAAATAAAAGATCATGTCTTATTTCCGTAATATCTAACAAAAGTAATCATTTTCCTGCTTTGAAAGAAAAGTTTATGAAAAATATTTATTTTTTTTCCAAAGTTCAAGTCATTAATCTTTTGAGAATTGATGACCATCTTGACACTAACTTAACAGAAAAAAAAATGAAACATCATTCCAGTTTGTAAATTTAGCAATGTTGATCTACCAATGTAAAGGTTAATCTTATTCTGGAACAACTGTTTTTTTTTACCAATTCGAGTTGATACAGAACAGTAAGAAAAACTGTTGACTCAATTTTGCCCACTGTGGAAAATTTGTCTTTTTTTATGATTATTTGTTTGTTTATAACATTAATTAGCAAATTTCATTTTATTACTAAATTCATTCAAATTAAGCTGACTTTTAATGGAATAAAAATTAACAGCTTTTGTAAATTCAAAATTGACCGTTTAACAGACCTTTAGATCGTTTAATTTTCTCATTATAGACCCAAATGACCGTGTATTGCCAATAAAAATAATATTTCCGCGTTAACCGTTCATAACTGTTAAAATTGTTGCGGAAAAACTTCCGAGAACTTTATACAAACGGCTTTGAGTCCAAACAATTGTAGCAAAAAACCTGGTTGAATATTTGAATGCAAAATTTGTCACAACTCCTCAACAGAAGTCTTTTTCATTACAAATTAACTGAATTTTTTGGTTGGTATTCCAGTCTTACCACATTTATCATCCATTCTATATAGAATTCGTCCGGTTTTTATTGTCTGTTTCATTGCTTTTCTTTCGTTTGTATTGTTGTTGTGGTTCAAACAAATCCAATTTTCCAGTTGCACACCCATGAAGTAGTGGAAGTTTGTGCCAAGATTTTATATCAAGTGGAATTGTCTCGCAGTACATTAGAACAGATGTGGGGCTTCAGTGTTGAAGCTGAATTAGTAGAGAATGCTGATCGACAAGATGAACTTTGCTGTTATGTTAGTCGTGTCGAAGATAAAAGTGTAGCAATGCAAAATGGTAACAAAACACAAAGTCTAGAAATTTGATCGAGATTGTCTCTATTTTTTGTTTTTTTGTGTTAAAATTCCCAGGAATCATAAAAGGCGATGAAATTATGGTAATCAATGGTGCTATCGTCTCCGATTTAGATATGATGTATTTAGAAAGTGTACTTCAAGAGGAATTAGCTTTATGTATGATGATGCGTTCATCACGTACTGAACCACCGGATTTAGCTGGTATTCTACGAGCAACTGATGATATTATTGAAAGTTTAGTGTGCCCACCACCACCATCTGAACCGCCAGTTATCAGTGAAGAAATGATATCAGGACTCATCGTACCGGCACCAGGTTGGAGTGAGTAGCTAAATAGTTAAACGAGATCACAGGATAATAAAACTAGTAGATGATGGAAAACTTGTTCTGTTAACTAGCTTTTAATTAGTAGAAGCACACAACCCAACTTTGCTCTAGGTGAAATTTTGTCGAGATCAAAGTGGTATAAACACTAACATTCCCACTATGTGTAAGAACAGAACAGTAGAGTTCATTGCTATTCAAAACTTACGTTATTATCAATTTATTTAGAATCATGAAATTGAGAGAACGAGTCAGAATTGAAATTTACATAATGTTAACATGTTAAGTGCTTTTCCGCAATATTGACTCCACAAATGGAAAATATTCAAAGATCAAATAACAGGAGTTATCAATTTTCCGATACGTATATGAATAAAAATTTCAATTTCTATCGAAACAAAAACAACTTCGACCGCGTTTAATAATAAATTTAATTTAATAAAGTTATCCTAATATCGTCAACTTTGCAATATTGAAACGGCTACATTTCACCTTTATACACTTTCATCTGTAATATTATCAAAACACGACCGCGTCAAGTTTATTTTCAATTTGCCTTTGAAATATGACGACTTTAACTAATCTTCCAATTTGATTCATAATAACTGAGAGGGTGGCTCTTCAAATTAATTTCGCCACTTCACCGCTAATTTCATGCGATTGAAATTCAAAATTCATTTTTCCAAAATATCATAGTTAAGGATTGAATTTAATCCAAATAGGGAATATATTGTTTTCTATTTTTACTTCAAGCAGGTAAAGATCGTTATTCTACAGATTCTGAAAATCCACCATCATCAATGACCGATTCTGGGATAAAAGTTAGTTCACGAACAAATTCATTTGAAATTGAGAATTTATTGAAAACAGCTGAACAAGTGACGGGATTTTGTCGATCACCTGTTGAAACACGCAAATCCAGTCCTACAGGCAGTTTAGTTAGTAATACTTCACAAACTTTGTTGACACCATCTAGACAACTTACCGATGCAGAGAAGTTACGTAAAGTCATCCTAGAATTAGTTGATACAGAACGAGCTTATGTTAAAGTAAGTCTTGAACTAACCAAAATGACTAATCAAATCATATCATGTGTGATTTATGGTTGTTTTAATTATAATTTTAGCATCTGAATAATTTATTAGAGAATTATTTGGAACCGCTGAAAAAGGAGACATTTTTATCGAGTGCTGAAATCAACGCCTTGTTTGGGAATATTCAAGAGATCGTTGCATTCCAACGACAGTTTCTGCAAAATTTAGAGGAGGCTTTAGATCTTGAACCGGATTTCCATAAATTTGAATATAGCAGCCAATTTAAAGTGAGAATTTTTAAACTGACAATTCTGTGTTTTTTGTCCCTTTTTAACATTCACTAATTTTATTGTTGCAGAATGTCCTCTTTTCCATTGGCAGTGCTTTTCTGTATTATGTAAATCATTTTAAACTATACAGTTCATTCTGTGCTAGTCACAGTAAAGCTCAAAAAGTTCTACATCCAAGTAAGTTGAAATTTATTTCTATCCAAACAAAAAAAGAGAAACGAAAAAAAAATTTTCCAGACGAAGGCAATCAGGCCCTACAAGAATTCTTAGCTGCTAGAAATCCAAAACAACAACATTCTTCCACCCTAGAATCATATTTAATCAAACCAATCCAGCGAATATTAAAATATCCATTGTTATTGCAACAACTGAGGAATTTAACTGATCCGAATAGTGATGAACATCAGCATTTAGTCGGTAGGCTTTTTTTTATCCATTTTCAAGCAAAATTCAATCGATTCAATTCGCCACTTTATAAAACTGATCGTTCTTTGCAGAGGCATTGAAGGGTATGGAGAAAGTTGCTGAACACATCAACGAAATGCAAAGGATACATGAAGAATACGGGGCTATATTCGACCATTTGTTCCGGCAACATCAGAAATCCTCCAAACAGGTAGAGATTCTATTCAGATCTAGTCAATTTAATTTTACTTTGGGTTTCGTTTCTTTCTATCTGGAGCAGTCGATTGATTTGAGTCCTGGTGATCTTTTATATTATGGGGGTGTGGAATGGCTGAACATTTCCGATTTCTTAGGGAAAATTAAGAAAGGACTTGAATTACATGCTATGTGTTTTGTATTCAAAACAGCGGTAGTGTTTTTATGTAAGGAACGATTACGACAGAAAAAGAAATTGATGGTGAGCTGAAATTTTCGAATATTTTCTTTAGTAAAATCAATTTTAACGGTATTTTGATTCACTTAGGGTGTATCCAGTAAAGGTTCCTCGTCTGAAGTAGAAATTATTCGATATCAAGTTCTCATCCCTGTAACTGAAGTACAAGTACGCGCCTCTTCCGCTAAAGATATGGATTCCCATTTCCTATGGGAACTGATTCATTTAAGAAGTCAATTACAAAGACGTTCTGAGAAAGTTTATGTTTTATCCAACAGGTAGGTTTACATGTATATGTTTTAAATTATTAATATTAATTTAATTTTTAATGAAATTTCAGTACGGCTGATTTCCGAAATGCTTTCCTGAAAACAATCCGGCAAATTATTCGAGAATCTGTTCGTAATATGTCAATACCATCAACGAAACCGGGTTCAGGACCGGGAATTTTATTAGTAACAGGACACAAGGGTGATTTAAATAGTCAAACATTAGAACGGCCATCAACGAAAACTGTCATAGTACAAGGCTCACATACTTTAGGCAAAACAAAAAAGAAGAATTCTCAACGACATTCCGCCGGCAATATTGATTATGATAATGTCAGTCAAGAGGCTGACGAACCACCAACGACTACATTCCGATCGCGAAGTAAAACCGTGGGCGATGCAGCCGGTAAATTATAATTATTAACGAGAAACCATCAAGAATGTTTGTTTTGTAAAATCATCAATTTTAGATCCACCGAAACGAACGGAACATGAACGCAATGATGCTGGAATTAAATCAGAAGGTGAAGAAGACTCCCAATCGGGTACAATAAAACCTAAAGCAACACTTGGACGTACACCTAATCATTTAACTTTGAGGTAAGCAAAATTCTTATAAATTATTGTCTAAAATAAGTAGATAACTATGGATTGTAGCACTACATCAACTTTATCTGCTGGCAGTACCGGAAGTCAAGCCCGTTTAATCCAATCATCACATGCTCCTGAAAACTTCCAACCGATGCAGACTGAAGAGTTAGGTAAGCAACCGAAACAACAACAACAATCAACGACAACTGTTCGAGCTGAAATCCATTCCAAACCGAAATCGCCTAATCCTAATAAGAAACGAAATCTAAGAAATCCGCATCATAGAAAATCTCGTGATTCTAGTCCAAATCCGATTAATAGTCGAATCAGTCCAAAACGGATCAAATCATCATTGAAACAACAACAGAATAATTCATCATCAAGATCATTAAGTATTGAAAATCCAACGTGCGTGGAATGTTATCTGAGTGGAAAGTCGGATGGGAAAGGATAAGGGATTTGACGGAAACTAGTCGGCGACTAAAATTTCGACATTTATTTTGCTTTTTGTAAAAAAATTTTTGTTTGATTTTCCATTAGCTACCCCTTAGCTTTCAAAGCTTTTAGTGTTTGTATTTAGTTTTGTTTAGTAGGCTTTTATTAAAATATGTCTGTTGGACCTTGCGACCCTATTTCTCTTAATAGTTTTTCTATTTTCGTTGTTCCGTGCTGTTTGTTTCTTTAACAAAATTAAATCACCAAAAATTCTCTTATTGTCTGGTATTTGTTATAGGGTCGCCTATATGGAAACCAAGAGACAGTAGTTTAGAGGCAACCTCAACCACACTCCCGCGCAAAGGTCGGCAAGATCACCATCATAATTTGAGTGCGTCGCGAAAATCCCTTGTCGAAACCGGATTGGAGATTCACAATACGTACAATCAACAATAGAATAGGTGAAATGACACTTCCACCACCAAGAACAACAAGACGAATGACGGCGACGGCGGCGGCGGCAGTGATAGCGGTAGCTGTTGTAATGACTGTTGTTTGGCGAAATTGTGTTGAAAACCACAAAACCACAAAAAGTAAAAGAAAAAAAATTCTCTCCCCCACCCCCAAGCTAAAAATCCCGAACATAAAGGAACTGTTTTAAGGAAAATTAATTAAAATAAAATTAAGAAGACAAAAAAATTTACCAAATCGAATTGTTAACGCTGTACGAGTTATTAAAAATTTTATTGTTAAATATTTGTGACTTGATCGACTGAGCATTGTGGTCACATTAACTAGATATTCAGTTGAGATAATTATTATTATAACACGTAAACTACATTGCTCCCAATCCCCTTCGACTTAATCATAATAATTTTCGAATCAATATTTAATAAATTTTAATATAAATTCCAATAATAAGTTTAATCATTTTAATATTTATTATATATAAATATATTATTATATTATATTGCATTATATTATATTTAAAAAAAATAATATATTAAAACTCAAATTGTTGTACCAAGAATGACTCAGTATTACAGGGGAATTCATAAAAATCATTCTTATACTTTTAGAATATTTACGCAAAATATTTACGAAAGAAATCTTTATATTAGAATAATAATTTTATTGCAAACAAATATTCCGTTAATTATATTAAAAGATTTATCAGAGGAAAAGATGCCCACCAAGAAAGGGTTTTTTGATATTTTCATGTAATTTCTATTAAATTCCTCACTTTACGTATCATTCCTCAATATATTGTTATCAAGTTCTTTGTGGGCATAATTTTCCACAATTACAACAATTCAAACTCTTTAAACATATTCCTATAGATGCCTGTTTGTTATATAATTCAAATATTCTTTTTTTCCAATACAGTTTTAAAAGAATTTTTAAAGAAATCTTGTAATTTAATGCAATCAAGTGAATAAAATCAGTAGAGAAAGGGACTAGATAACAATTGTCACATTATTATTGAATATATGAAATTTAGAAATAGTTGATCCGTACGTAGATTTAAAAAAAATGAATTAAACAAAAAACCATAGATGTATTTTTAAGAAAATACATAATTAGTTTAATAATTTAATAATAACATAAAAAAAAGAAAAGAAAAAATTATGTCATATAGGCGCTATGTAAAAGCAATCGATACATATTTGATGATTTCCACAATCAAATAGAACCAGTTTTTTTGGAAGTCACCAAATTCTATCGACTAATCAATTAAATGAAAAAAAAAAAGAAAAATAGGATATATTTACAAAACAAATTAACCAATCACCTTTGTCAAATTCCGCTGTCGACAAAAAATGTTTAATCGCACAATTTATTTAGAAAATACCCCCCCAAAAGTTTTATCCTTTACTTGAAACTCCCCAAGAACAACAACAACAACAACAACAAAATTAACCCACCTTCACAGAATTTTGACTCTTGGTGATATAATTTTGAAGAAATACCCACCACCATCACCACCACCACCACCAAGTTGCTCAAATCTAGTCGATATAATTTAACCAATTTTCTTCCCAATTAAATTCACCCCTTTATCGATTTGGTTGATTTTATTGATTGTGGTGTATAACAATTATTAGTACAATATTGAAGTTACACATAAAGAATGGTGAAGTTTGTCAAATCTTATCCATTGAAAGATAGACGAGAAGTGCCAAAACAAAAAAAAAAAAAACAAATCAAAAGAAACGAATTTACCAAATAACTATGAAAAGGTCTTCATTATTATTATTAACTATTCATATTTGGTTTTGTTTTAATTTCGTTCAGTTTTGACAAACTCTACCGTATTGATTTTATTATCATATAATGTATATTGGTTTTTCTTTGATTTTTTATTATCTCTAGAATAAGACCTTCCTGTATGTCTGTATGTATGTAAAATCAACATAAATGTGCGTATGTATGGACGAAAAGGGAAACTTCAAATATACGATTAAAATTTCAAAGTCATTTCTCATTTTAACATATTAGACGAAAAAATACTGCATTTAAATAAAATAGAGAGGGTATTCACAACTGCCCTCCTATTTCTATGGAACCTCGTATGTCGTATTTCCAGTAGGTGGGGGAAATAGCCAATGTCTCGTAGATGAGAGTAGCGTTGAGGCATGTTTTCTCAACTTTGTATCTTGAACAGCTGTGAACGACTGCAAATGACATGCGTGCCGTGCCGTCTCTCTCTTATCATCTGGGGCGTTCACAAGTCGTAGATATAGTGGCTGGTATTTATACCAACGCGTACCAATACAAGGCAATAGCAGGGTCTTCTGAATACCCATAGAATCTTTCTGACTTACCTTCAATTTTGGCGAGTCAGCGCACCAAGACGGGTCCGAATCTTGAAAGCACCAGTTCTTGTGGAAGTCTACAGTTAGGCGTCAGTTTTCTCATCAGAGAAGTGACATGATTGGTAGAAATTTCAGAAATACTTTTGAAAAACCAATACTTACAGAAAAATCGTGGATTGAGATACGAAA
>JAZBHA010000317.1:0-15842 GCA_037464855.1 Iselma pallidipennis | reverse complement strand
GATTCGTTGGTAGAAATGTTGCATACGGAAAACTCAAACCATCACTTGTTGTTATATTCATTAGAGTCATCGATGGTATATTTTTAAAATATTCCAATATATAATCATTTTGATATTTGAAATTGTTCAGAAATTTTTGATCGGATAGTGGTAAATGGATTTCATCCTGGAGAGGAAAAATCAATCAATAAATCAAAAATCAAATCAGCTAAAATCAATGTATTTCCTTAAATTGAACGATATATCACTTTGATATGGTACCAACACATTTTATAATAATAATTGGAAATTGGAGGACATTGTTGATAAAGATAAGAGATTTTTCTCAATTTTTTTTATCGAAAAAATCAACAATTTTTCTTCTTTATCAACAACAATTGGCTAAAAATCCTACATTGATCTGTGGATGACTAAAATGAGCCTACAATTACAACATACAATATATAGTTATACAGTTGGATTCAAACACAACTCTTCATCTTTATCTTTATCTCTAAAGAGTTGCTTGACAGTTAGAAGATTCAATCCAAACAAAAATCCACATCTTCATCTTCTCCCCACCCATTTACAGCTGACAAACTCGCCCAATAGTAGATAAGGATAAATATATGATTTACATGTCCCGCTAAGCTTGCTGGGCGGAGCAAGCAAATCCCTAAAGAGTGAGGACGCTTGTATTGAAATTTCCTTATGGATATCCATAAAGAGTAAGAAGAAGATAAAGATGAAGAAAAAGATGTAGAGTTGCGTTTGAAGCCAACTGATATATTGGGAATAGTTCAACGTATTTTTTTATCAATCATTATTATTTATTATTTATTATTATTATTATCATTATTATTTATAATAATATTTGTACAATATATTCTGGTGTTGTTTTGTTCATTTTTATTTTCAATATATATCTATCACTAACTAGCTGACGATCACAAATATAATTATATAGATATAGTTATATTATTATATATTTATAATATAGAATGGACCACATTAATCTAAATATTTGATTAATTCGTCGGTATTTTTTTGTATTTCAATCTTTGGTCTTAAAAAATTTGATTTTTTATACATTTTTTTTTTTTAATTTGTTTTGTATTTGAAGACTAAAGGAAGATTTAGAATATCGCGCTATGTTTCGAAACTTTACATGGTTGTTATTATTATTATTTTTATTAATTCCATTTCTTCTTTTATGGGAAGCCATTATTATTATTATAATCAAATATATATATAATTTTTATATTTATTTACAAAAATTCCCAAATAAAACACTCACAACGGGAAGCTCTAATTTTTCCACTTTTTCCTTTTGTTTTAAATTTCTTTTTTGATAAAATTTTGAATTAACTACTAAGGCACAACCTTATAATATATTATTATAATATAATAATTTATATTCTTCTTTTCTTAACATTTAACACATTTATACAGTTGTCTTAACTGTATTTACAATATTCAAATGAAATTTCCATCTATAATCGTAAACATTCTCCAGAAACAACATATAGAAATCTTACAAATTTTTTTTTTTGGACTATTTTCATAAAAAATTCAAGATATGTTGAGTGGGTGTAAGTGAGAGGTGGAGGAAATCGATCCAAAAATCTTTCAGGTACCCTGAACTAAACTAAAATATTGATGTGCCGTTCAATTATTAAACGAAAAATATACTCGACTTTTCATATCAATTACCAATTACCATGGTGGTAAAAATTTCCTATATGATTATTATATTTTACAAGTTTTACTTTTTGGCTTTATACAGGTTTTTTGTCCAACATTTGTTGATGCTATCATTAAAATCATTATAGTGATTTTTCATTATTTCACTCTGATTACATCACTGTTCGCAAATTTAGATAGAATTTTTCAAAAAAACTGACGTCCTGAAAAATTCCATACTAACATTTGGAACACCAGAATAGCTACAATCAATTCTATTTAATTAAAAAAAAAGAAAAACTGATAAAATAAAAAAATGTACAGTTGGTCCCAAATAATATGCCCTAAAAGAATTCCGAAAAAGGAAAAGAATGTCTGCTTTTTCGAAAAATCAACAGTCCTTTTTCCAAAGGCACAATTTCAATTTGATAAACTTATAAACAGCGATCTTTGATATTATTATTATTATTATTATAATTTTTGTTATCATTATTAGTATTACTAGTAAAATAGAATTCTTATATCTAAATCTATTTAAATTTTGATCTAATAATAGTTCAAAGATTCGCTATTTTTAAATAGTTGACAGAAAAAAGTAATTAATATAAATATGAACTGAAAATTGAGCCGGAATACTGTTGAGCTATAAACAACTTAAATCTGATAATCATCAAATTTAATAGGACTACTATCGAAAAAATAATCTAAATATCCTTTATTGGGGCCTAGTCGTGGATCAGGGATACTTTGGAATCGTCCCCGTTCCGTTGAGCCGAAAGCTTCATTAAAATCCGGTAGTGGTTTATTTTGCTTCTTTGGTGTAGTAGAACGGATCTGTATAAATTTGTTTTTAAAGGTTTTGAGGGAAAAAAATCATAAAAGCATATATTAAAACTATTCACACAAACCTTTTTTGTTTTATTGTTGTGATCATCTCGTCGATCGAATCTCGTCGATTCAACATCGTTGGCAGTCTGTTCAAAAACCGGTATAAAGTGTTCTTGACTGTCATGATTTGGAGAACCCTCCAATCGTGGTTTCGCCTCAAAATCGTCGACTTCAGGATTTTTCACTTGAATATTTCCGGTAGATAATGATGGTGGTGGCGGTGGTGGTGGTGGTGCTGCTACTACTACACCTGCCGGTACTGATGGATTATTATCAACCATATTTTGTGGAGGTGTTGGTTGTTTGTCCATCATCAGATTATTTGCTATTTCATTTGTATGGGAATGATAAGACGATACTTCTGACATCATATATGGATTTCCTTGAAATTTTGATAATCGGCTTTTTAATATGGAAAAATTTTTATCACTTGAAATTTACCTGACGGCCGTGATCGCATTGTTTGATAATCATGCCACATTTCGGTGTGATGTTGAAGTTGGGCAAGTGGATTTGACTAGAAACAACAAAGTCAAATGATTTTTTAATCATTACTGTCATAAAAGCCGATACATTTCCAATTAAACATATTTCAACCACCTGTTGCTGAATCAACACACAAAATCCAAGCCCGGAAACCCACTTATGAATACAATAATATAAAGTTATTTTCATAAAATTAATAACAAATAATATTAAAAACATCACATTCTAGGTGATTTTGTGATTAAAAATGCGATTTCAAAAACCCCTATTTTTTTGCTTTAAATCTATAAATAGCTATCATTTTTGTTCCTGCCAATCAATAAGTCAATATATAATTTAATTTGTGAAATGACGATCCCAACCCTCCAAGTTGTCTATTTTATTTCAGCTTATATTATCTGTATTCGTATTAGTGGATATTTGCATGTGTGTGGAAAATTGTCGTCATTCGAAAATTAACTTTCTACGTAAATCAATCGATAAAATGTCACACCTGCATGTAGTTGGTGTGTATAGTGTTGGATGATGGCATCGGTGAGGGTGCTGGTGGTTCTAATTTGGTGTAACCACCACCGGTGCTACTACTGTTCATCGTCGACATAAATTGGTTGTTTCCTGTTGGCGGCAATGGGAAACCACCACATACAGGAGTTCCCAATTGTGACTGCAACAAGTACATTAACAATAACAATGAGAATAATCTATCATCAAATTAGGCAACGAAAATGTGGGAAATTCAACACTTCGTGCATGATGTCTTCATCAATTTTCACCTATTTCGTTATAATGAAGACAAAATTCATTTTAAATCATATAGGAGTACTTTGAATTCGTTGTAAACGTGAATTTTTCGTCGATATTCTGGCCGTTACAGTAGGTGGATAAGCGCCAGCCACACTAGCAATCGACCATGTGATAGCGGTGTCAAGGCAATTATCGATCTGGGGCTCCAAGCGGCGTGGAGGCGTCTTAATTTCGCGTAAATGTTTGCCTCGTTCAGTATCCTCTTTTTCCCTCATCTTCTCGGTTTTCAGTCCCCCTTCACGAACATTCAGCTATGAAGGAGAAACGAAAAAGAAGGAATAGCAATGATGAGCGCACACATAAGGCAAATAACGAGTGTTGCTGGAATGTGCGCCCGAAAATATCGACTATTTTCAGTACTCGAGGACCTTCGTTGTCGCAAAAGAACAGGGCACTAGCGTCCCATATCGACAACGACGACGCTGGAGTTACGCAATAGGCGCCGCGACGCTCTCATGGGTCGCATGGCAACGGTAGGCGTCGACAATCTCCGTCGTCATGGCAAACGCGTCGCACATCTATACTGTGCATATACAGAAAAGAAGACCAGAAAAAAAGTCTTTATAAAAAAAAATATATCAACGGACACATTCACGAACAAGGAGACTATTAAAAAAAAAAGAAGAAAGGGGACGAAAACAACCGGAACCGGAACAAGAATCTTTGATGTCTTTCTCATGACGGCAAATTTACGGAATTTTCCGGACTTGGTATGAAGCATTTGACCGATTTTCGCACACTTGACGATCGCCGTCCTCAGTCATAACAATAGGACGAGCGATCGAAGTGTCGGTGGGAAATTAGGTTAAATGGGAAACGTTTCATTAATAGCTTCCGGATATTCAACATTCATTTAATGAAAATTTATCAATTTTTCCAAAATCTTGTTATTAAAGAAAATAATAATAAAAAAAAACAAACGCCTTCAAGTTATTCAAAATGTTTCTTCTATAATAAAACAAACTTTACAAGTAACTGTAGAGATTGAAATGAAATGTGCAAACTTTTTAGTAAAGTTCCTTTCGGGAATTCTTGAAAAGTATTTGATTGTGAACGATATAACCACGCCCCTCTCCTTTCAGTAGAACAATATAAGAAAGTTTGTTGATAAATTTTGTGCAATTTTGCTAATAATTAAATTTATTAGAACGGAAAAAACTTTCAAAGAAATCCCTACACCTTATGTCCCTATTACATATTATATTTGATTGTGTGTGAATGAATACACATGTATGTGTGATGTGTGAAAAGGGTAATGAAATCATCCTGTAGCTCTTATCACCGCACTATCTTGGGCCGATCAATATCGGCTGCCTAACCGGGCGGATAACACCATTTATAATTCAATGAATAAATTTTGGTAGGCTTTTTCCATGTGCTTGTTGTATGTAATATTAGTGAACAGGGAGCTGCTTTCGCTTTCCAAGGGCCCTATGATATTATCGATTCCCTTGAGCCGCCCCTGTGCGCATTGGCAGTTTGAGTGAAAACGCGGCAAATTGATCAACTTGCTACCTCCGCAACAACAACAACAATCACAACATCTTATCAATTCTTATCGTCGAACATGATTCATTCTTTATTTATACACAATTGTTTTCGCTTACCATCATAAGATCTTCATGTGACGGTATCCAGTTGTTGTGGAAAGTTCGTCGGGTATTTGGACGAGGTACCATAGGGGAAGCCCCGATCGAACGGTCCCGTGTTGCATCGCGCATAGCTTTTCTTATCCTGGCTTCTTTGGGGTTGTAGACGTAATCTGGGAAACAAAAACAACTTTCTCTGTTTATATTGAAACACACATTTGTGACGTGAATTCTAATGAAAGTTTAAAAACTACTTGATAGTAAGTTCGATATGATACCATAACTGGAGGAGAGTTGATGACAATTAAGTGCTTATCATCAGGATCACGATGACGATGGAGGGTAACGAGAATCTAATTAATTATATTCAAAATCAATCGTTCACAAGGCCAAAAATATGCAAGTACACACATATAAAGTAAATATCCATACCTAAATATCAATAATATCGCGAGGCCGCATGGTGTTAAACTGAGAGCGCCCCAAATCAATTGCAATTTGACGCGTGCGTTCACTGATACATCGACAACATAACATCAATTGGCAATTGGTGGACAATTTAATTAATTCTTATTCTAATATAAGTTTGAAATAGAAATTTGAATTCGTAATTTAAATTATAACAACCCGGTAACAATAAAACAAGCAATAGGGGGGCGTTACTAGTTGAGAATTTTCAAACTTCCCTCTACTGTTACTATAAGAATGTTATGATAAAATAAAAAGAGGAGATACATATGACGCCGCTTATGGTACCTGGAAATGAAGCGGCACATGGCCATTGTTGCGGATAATAGGGGGTGTTGCCATAATAATCTTGGTACATCTGCTGACCATAGAAGTCCCCATGGTAAGAAGGTAGTGGTTCGTAGTATTGTGACCCATAATAGGGTTGATGGTGACGATACTGCATATAGTTGCAACAATCCATAAGAATAAATCACAACTTAATCAAAAATCTCAAAATTCTATTCTTGAAATGAAAAAGTCCCTCCACGTGTTTGTTCTGGTTTCAAGCAAATTACAAAAAAATTTGGCACAATTTCTAAGTTTAAGTTTGAAATTTTCTATCAAACAACATGATTGTCGAAGAAATTTTCGTTGACAGTATTGGTATTTCTCTCAATTTTTCTATATATTTCTATGGAATTCTTATTATAGTCGAGAGTGTTCTGATTTCGCGCCAAAATCAACACGTACTGAATCAGAATCCGCAACGGGTTCCCACACGAGTTAGAGTGCGGCGCCTAGTGGTGCGGAGACGCGCAGTTAGCGACGCCGGACGCCGTCGCCGACTGAAACACGACAATCAATACGTGAATACGACGCCTCACCTCCAACAACGGGCGCGCCTTAGTCTGCAGTGGCGCTACTCTGGACAAGTGGGTCATTCGCCTGAACATATGCACACTATCCCCCTAAAAATTCGCAAAAAAATACGAAGAAAAGAAAGACATCTCTCTAGTTTAAAACATATTTTTCTCGTATAGTACATGGTTTTTTCCCCATAGATTTATACGTTTTCTGGAAAGGGAATACTTGACTGGATCAGTAGTTCCTGACTGAAAGGTTAAAGTTCAGTCAAGTACGCATCAACAGCGAGAGTATAATTTACAATCACCTCAAGGCACACCTCCGATGACCTGAGGCTGAAAAGATCTTTACAGAAAAGTCGATGCGATGTGGAGACGTGGTGAAGGGCAAGAGGCAATGGAAGCGCCCTTAAAGTCCGTTCTCCAGTCGATAAAGCCGATGACGTATTTGATTTTGATCTGACAAAATTTAGCAGAAAACCAAGATAAAAATTCCTTCTCCCGGCGCATCCACCATTTTTCGACAAAGCGGTCCTAAACGATTTTAACCCATTCTAACATGTAATAAATATAATTTTTTCTGTACTAATAACAAGAAAATCTGCAACAAGTTGTTATAAACGACTGTATTTATTAAAATTAAGTTATGGTACTTTTTTATAGTTTTATTACATGATTAAATCCTATTTTCCTATCGTAAAAGCAGCTCGTAAAACAGCTCCGTTCACCCCAATTGTACAACGTGGCAAGTGTCGTCCTGACGGCGTTTCACCATCGAATAATCCAATGCCGCCCCCAAATATGAACTCGACAATAATTTCTGGCAATGCTGAGGAGCAACATGTTGCCGTCTATATTATAGAATTGAGAGAAACCCCCGCCGACACACATATATTCTGCGCAACCAGAGAAACCTATGAATGAAACATAACATAGAATCCACCACCACCTCCTCGCTCCATCCCTGAACCTAACAATTCGATGATGGGTAAACAACCAAGCTGATGAGAAGAGTCAAAAGGCGACCGCCGAAATTCTGGCGCCGACGCGTTAATGAAGACGTCACGACGACGACGACGACGACAACGATCAAATCAACACATTTAACAAATCAACTCGTTAACGGAAACGATGACAATTTCAGTTGTATATAGTAGTTGGAGATGTTGTTTTTTGGGGAGACAAGGTTTAATTAAAAGGCGGCTCCAAAGTGAGAAACTGCATCAGTTCAAAACAAATCGAAAAAGGGGGTAAAATAATAGGGGAAAAAATACTAAATCAATAAAAGTTGGTCTGTTTGTTCTGTAACGTGAATTTTGACTACAAATTAAACATAGCTAGCAACCATAAAGCTCGTCCTCTCGCAAAGCCGTAACTACCCTATGGCCAGTGAGGCCCCAGCCACAGGCACCGGGTCTCTACGGAAGCTAAGGTTTGCGGACCTGATTGAAGCAAATGAGCTAAAAAAATAGAAGTGAAGGCGATGATTCCCTTACTTTATCCTATATCGTCTGAAAATAAGTCGTAATTTTTGTATTTAGCCATGGGCGCTAAAAGTTCTAGTTACGGGTCTGTCGTACCGATTTCATTATTGTTGGTGGTGTCTCTATTACCTACCGATTCAATAGCGAAGACTGTGTATAACTAGAACGATTCAACGCTATTTCTGAAATCATGAAATTATTGCTAAATTGATAGCAACAATCAGGACCGGCGCTAGAGGATTTGGGGTTCCCTGCAAACTTTCATACAAGTAAAAAATTCTTTACCTGGATACTCTCTTTTGTGTTGTAAGCCGATAACTTTTGCTTTATCAAAGAATCTCTTCCGCTCCCCATCATTTAACGTTTTCCAACAATTACCTAAACGTTTACTGATCTCTTTATTTGATTCACTGGGATACATCTGTGACATTTTCTTTCGATTCTCATTAGCATACAGCATGAAAGCATTCAAAGGACGAGGAATTTTAGGATTTTCTTTAGGTTTATCGGAAAATTCTATAAAATTTTCAAACAAATTACGATTTTATTTTGTATAATTTAATTAACAAATTTTGATTTTACCTCGTTTTATACAAAAATTCATTGCAATAATTAAATAATTAATAAAACACCCAACAATCAGTTTTATCAAGTCAATGTTTAATTGACAATAATGTTTATCAAAACTGTTATAACAACAAATAACAAAAAAAAAATACACTCGCCCTTTATGACTAGATCGCTAGAATTTTAGCCGAACCAGTGGCTGCCCATACAGTCTCTCGTCCAACCTGTTTGGCACACCCAACACCATTCAAAATTACAACCACCTCTGGTACAAACCATATGCATACAACCACCTATAATATTGTTGGAGAAAAATTAAGAAATTCTGACTAATTCCCTAGAAATTACCATCTCTTTCAGTTGGTGTCCGGCATTTAGGACAAGGTTTTGTTAGGACTTTTATAGCAACTTTTGAGGCTTCATCCCAACGGGCTCCAGCTACACGACTCGGATCAACATTATAGGAACAATCAGAATTTGTCGGATTATTATCATTGGTACCTTCACAGTCACCAATATGATAACCTTGGAGACATAACCGGCAGAAAACGTACTGAAATTCAATTATTATTTACAAAGACAACCTGGATAATAATAATATTACTCCACAGCCATTAATACAGGTGATTTTTGTACAGTCTGGATCGGCCAGGATTCCCATACCACAACCCGGTTGGGGGCATAGGACTCCACCAGATCTGAGTACATATTCTTCGGTAGCAAATCGATGATATTGTTCATACTAAAAATTTCAATTATCATTTCATCAATGAATTCCTATCCCGGAATATTTACATGATTATCAGATAACAGGCGAAAATGGTGGATTTCTTGAATGAACGAATCCGGACATCCAGCAGGACAGGCTAACGTATAACCAATTTCAGGATGTTGCCAGAATTGACGATCCCGCAATCTTGTTACACAATATTGCTGGAAACAATCTAAACAAGTTACATGACCATCTTTACAGGGAAACACAAAAACTGGATCACTGAAAATTAGACAATTTTATCGTTAACAGTAACCAGATAATAGAAGTTTTACTTGATATCAGCACATGCAAGACATGGGATTTCTCTTAAATTCGGTCGAATCAAATATAAAGGCACAGCTTCATCACTCTCACCCAACGATGTGTGTTCGGAACATTTAAAATAGAATTCAGCAAATGTTGGTTCAGTATTATTTAGAAGATTTGCACACAATTCCGGATTATTATCACAATTGCCAGTAATTCGTTTCATTTCTAAAACATCAGTCCAATTTTGTGGGTCTGAATGAACCGTAAAAGCACCACTTTTACAGAAATGACAACGAACTCGTAATTTTCCCGTTTTCAGGTTCTTACATGTTGAACAGAAAACGTAAAAATGTGCCTTCGGTTTCGGATTACCTGAAATATAACAGAATTTCAATAAAATCAGGTGAATATAGCAACAAGAAGAAGTAACACTACTGGTTGTTGTAACAGGTGCTGTTTCATTATTTGAAAAATCACGCAATGTTTCACATAATGGTCTACTGCCAATTTCTTCAGTTTCTGCAATCGGTACCGACTTAACTGGTAGAGATTTCTTCGTTATTTTGATTGCATGCAGAATACTTTTCTGACCTAAATCACATTCCGATATGATTGTTGTATCACTTAATTCTTTACCAGCAAAGATAATTTTAACTTCTTCCGGTTCCAGGCCTAGTTTAGGAGCTACAATTTCTTTAACATTCTTTATATCCCAATTTGGATCTAATTCAACTGATAATGTATTGCCTGTATTCGTTTTGATGTAAATACTTAATGAATTCGATATTGTTTGTTTACTGAACGATAAAAAGTGTAACATTCTATGCAGAAAATCTTTAATTGTATTTATAATGAAACTCATTATTTATCTATTGGTAAAGAAAACATTTTTTTGTTTCAAGTGTCTTATCAAAATAGAATTCAAGGTTAGAGAAACGTCATTGGAGAATCGCTCAAGGACGGAGAGCTTAGGGACATTTACTTTTCACCAACTCGAATTGCGGCAAACTTCAAGTGGTTGTGAATAAAAAAAAAACACTGCAATAAATTGAGAATAACTGCCGTAAAATTTCACACGAGATAAATTGTCGATAAATTGTAGACTAAGTTCAATATCCTTCTCAGTAGTCAAGAGAAAAAGGATAAAACCGGAAATAATCTAGGGAATTTCGATTTGTCGAAATACAGCCCTGCTGAATTGTTGCTAATTTCACTACTATTATTGGTTAGTTGTTTTGACATCTGTCAAAATTACGACAAATTTCGTGATAATGGGTAAAGACGATCCATACGCCCATGTGTCCACTGGAAAATTAAAATTAAAAAACGATTCTGGTATAAAAAAGAAAAAGAAGAAAAAGAAAGATAAGAAAATCGTGGAACAACAAGTCAGTAAAATCGTTGAAACCGATAACCAAACCAGCCAAGAACCGAAACCAACTAGACAGAAAACACAAGCTGAATTGGCCTTTTTGGAACAACAAGAGAAAATGGTAAGTCTATTATTTTGAGTGTAATCACAATCCAAAGAGTGTATTTAATTTTGTGTCATTTTAGCGAATAAAACGTATCTTGGAAAAAGCCTCAATGACCCATAAAGAACGTGTCGAGAAGTTCAATCAACATTTAGACAGTTTAACTGAACATTTCGATATTCCGAAAGTATCCTGGACGAAATAAAACAACTTTATCTATTATTATACAGATATATAAACACTTTATTTTAAAATTATTGTAATCTATTATAAGTATCAATAACAATTTTATTTAAACATTTAGCAAAAGTCTTGTACGAGAATCGTGTTTCTAGAACAGTCTTACCATGATCACCCATCTGTCTAGCCGTTGATTTATCCAAGATTTCTCGCATGAATTGTGCCATACTCTCCGGTGTTGGTTCACACAAGAATCCATTAACACCATGTTCTACAGTCTCTCGTGGTCCACCACTATTACAAGCTATCACCGGTTTCGAAACAGTCATTGCTTCCAATGGAACAATTCCAAAATGTTCATTAATTGGTGTATAAATCAAACAATCACATAATTTCAATAGATCAGCTTTAGTGTCATCAGATGGTGATTTTAAAAAGATCACTTTTTGTTGTAAATTATTGGTATTAACTAATTGTTGTAATGTTGTGAAATACGTGGCATTAATTGGTGATTGTGGATCGTAACCACCTGCCATTATCAAATAAATTCGTTTCCATACATCTTTTGATAGTTGATTTGATAATTGTTGCATAGCTAGAATAGCTAGATCGAGTTTTTTGGCTGGATGATAACGATTTATTGATAAGAACACGATATTATTGGAATTGTCCGGTATATCAGGAATGATGTCTTGTAGTTTTCTTGTTGTTGATTTTTTAACAATTTCTTGATACGAACAAGCAATCGTTGGATACAGGACTTGTATTGGTTTATCGATATTTGGGAATGTTTTCTTAAATACCGATGCTGTATATTCACTATTTACTAATAAAACATCGGTCATACTCGTTGAATTGTATTCCAAAAAATCAATCGGTTTACGATAGAATTGTTTCAATTTACCACCGGGTAGACTTGACAATAAATCGGGATGATGACAGTAATAAATCACTTTTTGACCAAATAGTTTCAAAATTGGAATTGATATTGGTATTAAATCGACAAAATACAAATCAGGTTTATCATGTCGTTGATAGAACAATACATAAATTATTGTTAAATATATCATACGAATATAAGCACAAAGTGCATGGAATTTACCAAAAAGACTACGTGGCAACCAATCACCGTATATCTGTACGGGATATTCGTTATTTTTCAATTCTTCAAATGTATGTGTACGATCGAAATGATTTGTTAAAAAATATACTTGATGATTACCCTGTTTGGTTAAAGCACTAGCTGCATCTAAAACTAAACGTTCTGCACCACCAATACCCAAATCGGGGTGGATAAATGCCACTTTTAACGTTTTTTTAGACATTATTTCTCTGTATTTCTCTCAATTTTCGAAATTAACAATTAAGGTTATGTTCTAACCTCAACAATAAGTGACACATGACAGAACAATGAGTCGCAGAGATGAGGAGAGATGGCGCTGTCAGGGCCAGGTGCACCAACGGAACTAACAATTGTGTTGGCAATAGTTTAGTATTTTTTCAAGTTTTGTTATTGGTAGTCCTTAAATGTCATCTGTCAGTTGTGAAATTTATCAAAGATAACCTAAAAAGTGTTCCATAAAAGAAATAATGTTTATATTATTAAATTAAACTATAGATTTTATTGTTAATATTTGACGAAACTAATGTTTTTCGTTTAAAAATATAGTCGAAAATAGTTCGAACACGTAATTTAAATTTATGTTTGTTTCTCACAAGAAAATTTGATAGCAGTTATCAAAGAGGAGTCAATCAGTGTTTTCGCTGAAAACTTCTTCGCTTTGAATTTTGTTTAAAATCATGAAGGTGAATATCTGTTCTATAAAGTTAAATTGTTATTAGTTTTTATCTGCAAACTGCAAAATACCAGTTTTCTTAATTTGACATGTTGTTTTAGATTAAGCAAATTAGTGGTAATAGCATTTGAAATACAAGCTTAGTTTTATGGGTTTTTAATGAAATATATATTAAAAATTAACAAAAATGAATCATGATACATGGAAAAATCTTTTTTCACTACAAAAGTATCATAAGAGCATTCTTGTTTCTGTGGAACTATTAGGTGATATGATTTTTTAATTCGGTAATTGTGGTTTATAAAGTTTTGAAAGAACTTTTTCTTTGTGTTAATTTATAACTTTTTTGTAGGAATTCTTGACTTTCTTAAATAATTCTGAGTTTGACTGAGAGGTAAATTTGATACCAAATGGTATAAAAGAAAGTTATTGTAAACACAATGAAGAAGTCTATGCTTGAAAGTGTCTTTAATGAAAGCTGTTCTGTTCACATTTTTATGTGAAAGGTAAGTGATTATTGGACATAATTGAATAATTATGACAACAAAATGGTCACAGGTCTAAGGACAATTTGTTATTATCAAATTTGATACTTTGTTGCCAACAGGAGGGTAAGAAACGAAAATTTTAATCCTTATCAAAAATTTTTTGTTATATCCATAGAACGATCTCTAATATTCACTGTTGGTACCTAATGCCAATCTGAATTTTAACTATATTTTGTACAACCGGCCCTTAGAGATTTATCTGATGGTAACACATGTTTGAGTTATTATTTATTTATTTAATCATCTTTATAAATATTTAGCCTATTAAAAGTAGAGGGATAGTTAACCACATGCTAAGCCTTTGTATGGTCCTTTACAATGGTTTAAAGTTGATTAGTTTTTGATGATATTAGTCAAAAATATTGATCAAAAATTAAATTTTTTTCATTGCGTTTGATTAATTTAGTTATTGTTCCATAGGTAATGTAGAAAACAAATGAAAATGATGAGGAAAAGAAGAAAAACTGTAAACTTGAAGTTATTTACTCTCAGCTTTGAAACGTATGGATAATTTTTAACGGAAACATAAGAGGTAAGAGTGAATTTATGCTTTCAAATAAAACAGTAGCACATAAGTACGCAATAATCCCAATGTATTGCAACAATAGATAATAGGATAATAGTAATAAGAAGAGATCTTAAATACTTACAGAAGTTAGTAGAGTACTTATGCAGAAACTGTAAACTAATATAAAAGTATTAGAACAGGAATGATATTTTTTTGTAATTAAGGGTTACCTATATTAAAGAGTTCAATTATTATTAGAAGGAATAATAAAAAAATACTAAACTTAAAGAATTCAATGATTAGAATACATATTATGTATTTATTATCTGATAGCGATAATGATTATTAATTGTTATTGATCATATAGAAAATTCAGAAATCAGGATTATTTTTAGGATGCAGTTCGTCCTGATTGATTCAAATTTCCCGCTGCAGTGAATAGCGACATCTTTCGACTAATATTCGAATCTGAAATTCTGCAGTCGCCATCTAGCCATCAACATTGAAACTAAAAATTCTGTTGGTCATAGTTTAGTGTTTTATTTTCTAATGTTGGCTGAACGGGAGTTTTAAATTTCCCGCTACTATGAACAGCGCCATCTTTCCACTAATATTACAACAATAACATGTGTCACCATCTAGTTGTCAATAGCGGAAGTAGAAATTATGTTGGTAATAGTTTAGTGCTTTATTTTTCAATGTTGGGTGTACTGAAATGTCATTGTTATTTGTCAAATTTTCAGTATTTGGTTGAATATGAAACATACAGATTTTTTTGGAAAAAAAAGAATTGAATTGTGTTAAAACTGAATATTATTAATGTTTCTGGTTCAAATTGAATACAAAGTTTATTGCAGAGCAGATTTATAAAGGTATAAGTTTAAGGTTACACGTGTTTATTTATTTATAAAAATTGACAACAGTCTTCCGTTGATTTATACTATTTTTTGCTTTGCAAGGAAGTTTCTGGCTCTTTTCTTATTGGATTTTAATTAAAAATGTAAGACGTACCGGAAAATGTAAAACTAGATGTTATATTTTGAATATATTTTTATTAATACCATTAACTGAACACACAATTATTATCATGTGCGTCGATGATGCAATACAAGCAGAAAAATATAACAAAAATATAAAACATAACTTGCAAAACGAATAAGAATTGGAAGAGAAAAATCGATAATTTCAAACTTGAAAACTTTCAGTAAAAATTCAAGAGGTAAGAATAAATTTATTATTACAAATAAAATCGTTTCGATCATGGTACATTTGAAAATGTAATTGAGTTTTAAAGTTATAGGTATTTTATATTGGGGATTATATTTATAGGTATTTGTTGATTTATAAAGTTTGGAAAGAACTTTTCCAATAATTGTACAATTTGTATTAATTTATATCATTTTTATAGGAGCTCTTGACTCTTGTGAATAATTCTGGAGTTGATTGCGATGACAATTCGTTACCAAATGGCATAGAAGAACGTTATAAGTTTAAGCTGGAAGCTGTTTCCCTTTGAAT
>JAZBHA010000316.1:46102-81707 GCA_037464855.1 Iselma pallidipennis | reverse complement strand
TACTGCTTTTTCTTATTACACTATAGATGCTTATATCAAATAAGAACAGCTATTTACCTATATAACATCTGTATATTTACACACTGGCAAAAAAACCGAACAAATATTCAAATGTCAATTAAATCTTATATACTTGAATTATTGGCACCAAACCTCTAAATTTCAAGGAAGTCAAACAATAAAAAGTTAAATACAATTATTTTGAATCAAAAATTAAAAAATACCATACAGAAATTTGGATAAACGGAACAAAATTGATGTTATAAGCGAGTATATCCCTTTTATTAAAATTTATTGCATGATTTAATTAAGATCACCACCAGCATATAATAACAACCGAAAATTGTTATATAAATTTTGATTAAATCATCTAAACAACATAGAGTATTTCATTAAGAAAATTTGGCAGGCAAGAAAATATTTTTCTGTTAATATCTATATTTATAAATTTATATGTTTTGGTGGTGCATCATTTTGAAAAATTTTCCTATTACCTAAATAAAATTTAGCAAATAATAAATCTGGAATATTTTCTTTTCTATTATCAATATTATTTACTTCTATAGATATCTTTTTAATTCTTCTTTTTATTAAATTTTTCCATTAAACTTAATTGCACAAATTAATTCAATAATAATCATAAACAATTGTCCTTGGTAAAAAAATCCGTTAATAAGACAGAGACACTCTCTCAATTCTGATTGTTGGGTCAGTGTTCTCTTTACGGGTGCTAAAATATTGCGAAATTATAGTTGGCACTATGCCACTTATACCAACTGCTGCTTTAGAACTTTCACAAATAACAACAATTTTTTTTACACGATTTTCTTTCAGATAGATAAGAAATGGTTATTATTGTGGAAAATTTTTGTAGTAATTTATCAACAATAATATCCACACATTCTAATAAAATTATACACGTGTATACCTAAAATGACTATTAATAGGATCATAAAAGAACATCCATGTTATCAAAACGTAATTACTGTTAATCCTTAGAATTCGTAATGAAATAATAATTGTAATCTCTACCTCCGTATCGATTTTACGAATATAAAGTTAACACCACCTTAACTACTAAAGACTCAACAAGAATATGTAGATTTTAGTATGAAATATTTTCTACGATCTCTACTGCAAGCTTCAATTAAAGAGCTTTTACAATGAAATATTTAATGATACGCGAAAAAGGTCAAACCAGCAATAGTTCCATATTTGTATTGTTTTATCTCTACAGGGGTTTAAAGATTCGGAATAGAGACTACGTTTGATTCCTTTTCTTTCTGACTTTTTGACTTTTAATAAAACTTTCATACGAATCGAAAAAAAATTGAATGAAAACATAAATATGTCATGTTTCATTTGATTGATTGCACAAGTTGTGTATACCTATGCATCAGCAAGTTTTATATTTTTTTTGGAACCATTCAGAAAAACCTCACACGATTACGTTGCACGACACACCTTCCATTTATCCATACATACACACCTGCTTTGCGTCACGTTTTCTTACTGATTTTATTAACATATCCATACATAGACTATAGACTAGACTGTTATAAATATGAAGATATCTACCAAACTCTGTTAATTACAGAGAAATGTACATTTCGTAAAAACTAACGTATACATCTAACTAGTAATTTACAAGAAATTCATGTTAACTAGTAGAGAATCATGCATAGAAACTTCCGGGTATTGTGGTGTAATATGAAGAAATTATATGAAAAACAACATTCGACAATAATGCAATTGAAGGTTTAACTATGAGATGCAAAATAATAAAAACATATTTCCGGGTTCAAACATTAAATTCTGATCACACACACACACACGGTTTTTTTTCCGTATTTTTATTCGTTGGCAGACGAAAATATCGTGATGTCTGCATAAGTTTTTTTTTTATTTCGATAAATATAATTGGAATATTTATAGGTTTGTTGATAAAAACTGAGTTTTTTCTCCTATTATTATTATTTTTTTTATATAAGAATTGCATTTTTTTATAAGAATTATTTTGGGGGTGGTTTTATTTGTAGGTAGGCCTGTAATGTTTGTTATTATCAGGAGTGTAAATCGTCAAGTACACTAAGATGGGTTTTGATTTAATAACAGTCATAACAATTGAGCTTTTGAGACTAGAAATAGACGCTTCTATAATAATATGGGAAATTTCACCTTTACTTGAGAATTACATACATTTTTATCAAATTCGCAATATATTTCTGATTGTCCCATATTTGTTTGTTATCATAAATAACAAATATTTGCTATATAATAAAAAAAAATGTACTAAAAATATATATTTGTGATAATGATTTTCAATCTCAAAGTGCAAAATATAAAACTTCCTTCTTTAATCAAGAACTAAATTCAATCCTAGAACCAAGTTGATAGTTTTTCCAAACATCCAGGATAAAACTAGAGAACCCATTTCCCTTTCTCACAAACAATTCAACCATAAAAATCCAACTAGACTAGAGAGACATGAAAACAGACAAAACAGTAACATTGTCTCGACCTAATTCATTTCATAATATTTATATACACCCCCGCAACGATATATGATTCTATTTTCTTTAAATTTATGTCGAAATAATCGCATCATGCATGAATAACATAAATCCAACTTGAAACACTGATGGAAATTGAAAGAAGTGCATCTGGCTTGTCAATCTTTCAATCAGTCAACGCAGACTGACATTTGAATAAAATAAATCTATTTTCAAATGGTAAATTTTCGGAAATAACAAGAAAGAAAAAAATAAATTGGGTCACCGACCGACGCCCGACGACGACGACGACGAATAGCAAATAGCATATAATCTTAGGAGACGACTTCGCCCCCAAAAACTCTGATAGTCAACCGATAAAATGCGAGACCTCACAAAAAAATCACTTTAATCGTCCAGAATAATAAAAATGTCGCATTGGAATTTCACTATTTTTTTTTAACGAAAATTTAAGAGCGAATCAATACAAATACAGGGTGGATCAAAGAAACACCCTGATAACGTCCTCTCTTCAATCCATGTTAAAGATAATATAGACAACCAATAAAACTACATTAATAAATTCTACTTACCTTCTTCCATAACTTCCAACTCCAATAAAGTGGATATTTTCCAAAAATAAATAATAATAATAAATAAATAAAACTCATATTATGTGAAAGTTTTTGTAGATAAAAATCTTCCAGTTTTTCTTCTACCTATACTCGCTTTAGTAGACATAAAGTATACGACAAATTTAATAAAGGGAAAAGTTTACGCCGCAATAAACACCGCTTTCAACACACCACAACTTCCAAAGATGCAACTCCTACATAGATTTTTCAGGAAGAGAGGACGTTCCGGTAGTGTTTCAGGAACAGTTCAAAAAGTTACTACAGTTAACCCTTTTTATTTTTAGTTATCATTGTAAGAACTGTTCCGGTTTTTATTTCAAAATAGAAAAATTTTAAAATCTTACCTTATAAGATAATTCACACAGACAACACTTTGTGGTTTCAACATTTTGTTATCGTAAATTAAGGTGGCTTGAGTTAGAACCCAAACATATCCTCCAGTTTTGGCCAGGAAACGATAACGATTGGTCTCACATTGCCCTTTGGAGAATACTGCAAAAAAAAACATTAATAGTTATTCAACTGAATTCTACAATTTATTTTAAATGATGGTTTTTTTGTGGAAATCGTGCCAAAAACTTTCACTAGTAAATGTCAAGTTTAATTGTTTCTCCTGAATTTATACTGAATGTGTTTTTTATTAGAATTACTGCAAATTTTCAGGAATTTTTACCCTGCCATAAAGAAATACTTTTCTCATAATTCATGACCTTCATCAGGTCGAGGAAAAGTAAAAAGAACGAATCGGATTTTATGCACAGTACATGTGATTTTTAGAAGCTCCCAAGTCAGTCAGTCTGAAATTTATAGTTGTTGAAATTCAAGAGAATTCTCCACCATAACTGTCTCTCGGTTTTTATAAGATTTCCAGCTTAAAAGGAAAAACTACACTATCAACAATTTTATTATAAGACTAGAACGTTTCAAAACAGATAGAAGAGAAGAGCACTGGCCCCTAGACGATCCCATAGACGAAAAATATCATCAAGAAAAGTTTTATTATCTTTGGTGATAAAATTTTTAGTACTACTACTGAAAAATAAAGATCTTTAACAAAAGAGAACGGAGAAAAAAATTTTTGCCGACCACCAAGCGAGTATCAATGATCCTATTAACCCTTTCAGGGGACCTTCTCAAGGACAATCTTAATTCACATATTCAGCAGTTTGCCGTTTCTCTTTTTGCATTGCCATACAAAAATACAATAAGGGAAAGCTGGAAGAAAGAGGGTCAGTGATCTGTTGTAAGAATCAGAGACGAGATAATTTGGCTTTTACAGACCGCTATAAAATCGTAAGTTGCCTGCTATCAAATATAATTGAAAGACATTCAGTTTTTTTTCTCTCGTACAAAAATTCATGTTTGTATTTTTAAATTCATTATACGTACAATGTTACAAACCATTTACGATCAAATATACAACGAAAAATGTATGCAAAACGATCTTGGTAAATCGTTACGTTAAGGGTCGCATCACATTCAAGATTAGTTACTATAGTGTGTGGTTGGAACAATGTATGTTGGTAACGATGGAAAAGGACAAAGGACTATTTTGAGGAGATTCACCTCCTCCTGGTAGCATCAGACTAACACACAATCTTGTTTCTCGAATGGAGACAATTTTATGAACGAAGCAATACTGTGTTCGAGAGAAATCCGCACCCTTAAAGATAGCTTTCGGGCTTTGAATTTTAACCGAGAATCGACAAAGACCAATCCCTAAGGGGATAATACATTCCCATCCTATAAATAACTTTAATCGTTTGTTGCTGATAAGATTAATCAAAGATACAACAAACGGGACCAGATTTTTTTGTTTAGTATTTTGATATATTCGAAAATGAACCCCTTAATCTTATCTATATTGGTTTATTAAAATTAAGGGATAGAAGTGAATTTTTTGTTAACAATTAAAAAAAAAAGGCATCTACATATAGATGAGGAAGTTTACTACTAGCGAGTCATCAGACGTGAGGTAGACTTACAATTAGTGGTAAACTTCAACAGAAATTATGTTGGTAATTTGACGTAATCATGTAAATTTACGACAGAGACTCGAATGTAAACCGAGTTTATAATACACTCATGAAATAATATGCGGACAAATAAGTGATAGTTGCTTGAATTCATTATATAAGAGGTTAATTAATTGTCCTTTTAACTGAGATTTCTACGTGAGAAGAAATAGAAATAATCTAATTGTAGATTTGTGTTAAAATTTGTTTACACGGGCGAATAGTTGAATAGTCAACAATACTAAAATATTCAAGTATTCCGTTCCTGAACCAGAAATATCATTTTAATATTTATTCTATGCGGCATTTTGCCCATTCCGAACTACATTCGAATTTCTACAAGAAAACTAATATAAGAGAAAATACAACAATCTGACACAAAGTCATAACATAAAATTATACTTCTATGATATAAAAAAAGGAAGAGCGGTGCACTTTGAACAAAATATATTTAATTAAATAACAATTAATTAAACAGTGAAAGACGAAATTTAACACCTCTCGAAATACTAGTTCGTTAAAATTATTGATCTTTCGAACAAAAAAAATTCACTAGAAACAGGATACGATTAGTGAAAGAAGAAGAAGCTTTCAGCACTTTAAATCACGATAAAAAAAGTGACACTTTCAGTCAATAATGGACAACAAAAAAGAAGTTTTTTTTCATAATACAATACAAACAATTTATAATTATTATACCATGACAGAATCTCTCAGTCAAGAAGAAAAATTGCTGTTTTCCAATAACCAAACTTCAATTTGAACAAAATTATGAGTTATTTTATCTCTTTAAATAACTGGTGAACTTTAAAGAAGTTCTATTCAATTAAGGAAAATATCAGATTAGGAAATATATGGATTAATCTTGTTTGTTCTATATGCAAATGTAACAAGAATCAGGTCAAGTTCCGGCAAAAAAAAAACAATTGGAATTTGAATTTTATATAGAAGAGGAGACCATAAAATCAACTTCGATTGAATTGAAAGTTGAAGTTTTTTAATCAAAAAAAATCTGAGACAATTAACCGAAACAAATCCAAAATAATTACATATCAAAGAAAGAAAATTTGAATCTCAACAATTCCCATTAAAGAATATCGAAAATCATTCTGAATAATTACACACTTTATACAGAAAATTAAATTTTAGTATGAGGATTTAGAAGCTGGTTCCGACTCCGACCAAATAACAACTATTTTAATGAAATAATTGAATATTTCAAAGTAACAATTGAGGATTTTA
This sequence comes from Iselma pallidipennis, assembly GCA_037464855.1. Taxonomy (NCBI): domain Eukaryota; kingdom Metazoa; phylum Arthropoda; class Insecta; order Coleoptera; family Meloidae; genus Iselma; species Iselma pallidipennis. The sequence goes on along the minus strand of JAZBHA010000316.1, from coordinate 75,323 downwards.
GTATAAATCACCCCCTAAATTGTTAGCACGTGTAACGGAACAGAATTCTAACAATTTTGTGGTATGGTCGAATAAAAACCCGTAAAATTGAATTTAGAAAAAATTTTACGATCATTTATTACAGAAGATTTGAAAAGACCCTTTTCTAATGGAAGTAAACGTTTTTTGTTATGTAGGAGGAATATTTAAGTTTCATGCATAGCAACTACATTACTGTTAAATGTTACAACGTTACAATGTTACAAGTAAAGAAGGGAAGTTTTTAACTAAAATATCCTAGCTTGTTGCCTTTATATTCGATAAAAATTTAGTATTTTCTCAGTAATCAGATTTTAATGTAAACAAAACTGTAACTGTGAACACTGACAATGAATAGAAATGAAATGGAAAAAAGTTTTCTAGAAATTTTCTTGACGAAATGACTTGTACAAAAAAAAAAACTTTCAAGTTATTTTAGAAAAAATCTGCACAGCAACCAACTTTGCCAAAATACATTATTTATGAAAAATTTTTGTCAAGAACATAATTGTTTAAATTACATAGAAATTTTCCATTACTGCTGCTTAATAATAAGCAAATATGATAGTTATTTATCGAAACGAAAAAAACTGAAAATTAAAAAGTTCAAAAAAATATAATTCATTTAAATATTTGGCTATTCGCCAATTAGGTGATGTAAGTTTTTAAAAATGAAATACTCTCTGTAATCAATGGACCAAACTGACCATAAAATTAGATCGTTACCCTCACATTCATCTTCCTATAGTAAAATTGTATTGATTTTTGCCTAAATTATTTCAAATACTTGGGAGAATTTTTAACAAAATCTACCTTAAACGAAACCAGAACGTAGCTACGAAAAAAAAACACTAATTAGAATAACAATATTTTAGAAAAACATAAAATAGATTTGAAATAATAAAAACCAATGAACTGGTGCCTAAAACTTTAATCCGGCATCTTAGCTACCTAGCCTAAAAAAAAATTAATAAGACAATAAAAAGATTACCAATTTGCACTTCTAAGAAGTTCTTTATAACGTGCATTGCCACCAAAACACATAAATTTCATTGGTGCTATTATTACAATTTTTTCTCTTAAAAATAAAATACAAAACAGTTGCCAAAACTTTTCTCATCGTCAGTTAAATGCATGATTTTTACGAGAAAGTACCAAAACATTTCCACGTTTACATACAAATCATGGGTTTTATATGTAACTACTTGTTTATATAATAAAGAACTCTTTGTTTATAAAATCTCAACTAGGACACCAATTTTGTTGAAAGAAATTCATAGAAATCATCAAAAATAAATATAGATTTTTAGCACAAAAATAAATCGAAAGGGATGTAGAAAAAATATATGGCGTGGCGTAATTATTCAAACAAACGTGCCAAACATAAAATTGGCAAATTATGAGAGATATCAAAAAAAAAAGAATTTGTGAGACTTTTTTTCGTTCATTAATGATACTCACAAGATTTGAATGCAGAACAAACAGAATCACTATCCATTGCATGATGATAATCATAGAGTGGTTTTCCAACTAGATCTTCTGAATTATATCCCAAAACATCCATCATTCTACAAATAATATTAATTTTGAGTGTAAAGAAAAATTAATAAAATAATGGAAATTTTACATTTTATCATCGGCATGTGTGAATTTCATATCTAAACTATGTTTTGTTAGAAATGTTTGTTTTGGTAATGGTGCTTCAATATTTGATGGATGTGGTATTGGCTGTCCAACAGCAACAAAACAACGACTTAAACCACCATTTTCATCATCCTTTTTGTTTGATTCCTTATTTTTTGATTCAAGCATATGACCAGTACAATGAATAACCTGGAAATTAAAAGAGACATAAATTAAACACAGATTATAATAAATATTTCCCACAAAAACTTACTTTATAGGTAGCTGATTTGAGATTAACAGATCTACCTTTACTAGTCAATGTACATTTAAGTCTAATAAAGAATGATTTAGATGTTTCAATATCATCTTTATTTTTATCTGATAGTATTTCTTTAATTTCATCATGGTCACAAGGGTGGCTATATTCATAAATATTTTGACCCATTAAATCAATCTAAAAAATATAAAAAATGATTTTTTGTGTATTTATTTCAGAAATATGAAATACTTACTTGAGTTATTCCAAGATAATCACTAACATTCTCCGACATATAGACGATATCCCCATCAGGTGACATAACAATAAGAAAACCTTCCAATGATTTTAAAAACATCGATTGATCCGACAAAATCTTCTTCTCATCGTTTACACCATTTAACTGTGGCACTGAAATTCACAAAAAATAATTTAATACCAAAAAATTATTATAAGAATAATAATAATTGAATCCTTACCGAGAGATACCATATCGCGAGCTTTCAAAAAAGCTATAGCCAATCTCATTATAGAAGCTTTATCCAATTGTGAAACTTGTTCATGTGATATTGGTAAAGCATTTGCTAAATCGGTAAAAACTTCTGTTTCTTTTGAACGACGAGATCTGGCAGCATCTCGTGATTTTTCTTTACGTTTCTCATTGTTCCTATAACACAAGAAATTAAAACAGAAAAATTAATTATTGAGATCTATTGTTTCAGGTACATATTATTGATAAATAATTTTGGTCGATCACTAACAACTTTGTCAACACAAATGAATGGAACTAAGAAATTCCCCTTGTCTCCCATCCTCCAAGAGAGGTGAATCATGTGATCTGATAGACCTCGTGGTTGGCATATTACCAGCAAAAGTAATACTATTTGACATTTTTTCGAAAATCATGTGCTTTATACGATAAATTTGACTCGAAAAATAATTAACAATTTCAATTAGCAACAATTTAATCAATAAAATATTATATTCAAGATAGATTTGTTGGATAATCTAATCAGTTTATTTCGAATTAATAATAATTTTCAATATATTTTCTTCATATCACACCAAAGATCAATATTGATAAAAATAACTTTTCCGAACAGACAAAATTGATAAGATTTGTATATTTTTATAATAAATATTTTGCTCGAAACTTACATAAAATCTTCAATATCACCAAATTCAACAAATTGACAAGTATTATAACAACCATTCGCATAATAACTATAACATTCACCATAATCCCATTGTGAATTTGATTGACATGGTAAAGCTACTTTTGCTAATAAACCATTTGGTCTCACACGATTCTGTGATGGTAGTTTTATATTTAAACTATTATCATTACAGTTTTTATTATTAGATTGATTATGTATTTGTTGTTGTTGTTGTAAATTATATCCGTAATTTTGATCTTGTTCCTCAAATGTAGTGCTACACTCCATTTTTTTAGTGAAACTTTCTTATCAAAATAATTGGAAATTACATGGACAACATGTGCTTACAACAAAGAATTATAATAAAACATCCACCACAGGTGAGTTGACACTAATCTAACATTTTATAATATAGAGATAGAAACATTAATGTGCTCTTCAAATCTTATCTAATCTAAATTCACTTAGAAGACAAATCAGATGTTATTGAAAGTTACCAACTATTATCGCCAATTATAAAATACTTATAGAATTTGATTGATAAATATATTTTTAATATAATAATATAGGAATAAAGTGAGGAAATATCATAAATACCTAATAAAGTTGATTGTTATCCAAACATGTTTGTTTACAACAACAGCTGTATTTAGGCAACCAATATTACACAATAGGCGCAAATTTATCATTTTACAAAATTTCTGCGAAATGCTACAGGCAATTATACAAAGATCTCATTAACATAATACGTGCTGTTTTAGGCGTAGACTGTAGCAAGATTTACAGGCATTAAAAAAATAATAATAATAATAATTCGCATATCAAATTGATGTAAATTATTGTTAATCTATTTTAATGATCAACTCCCCCATTCTGATAGATAATAAATAATGGAGAGCTTATAATTTTATTATGAATGATGATTATGTTTTTTTATAAAAAAGAAAAACAGAAAATCTGCAATTTTACAATAACAAAGGTCAAATATTATTGTCATGATTATTATCATCATTGTATAATAGAGCTAACTACAGATTATCATCTGTAATGCAAAGTACTTTAAACCAATAAATTAAAAGTAATTTTTATTTGAAGTAAACATCTGAAAATAGCAACACATTTTTAATTGGAATCAAAAGAAAAGAGGAAAATTTTTTTAACACATAAAGTGTTTGATGTTCGATGTTCGATTTCAAATAAATAGATAAATACGGTGGTGTATTTTGATTTTTGAAGTACACACAAAATTTGCGTCACTATAATAATGTTTTTCAGGAATAAGTTCTTTTGAAAATACATACAACATACATTGAACAAAGTAGTGACGCAAAATTCAACAAGTTCTTTTGGTTTTTGTTGTTCAACTTTAGAAAGGAACTCAGGCAGAGCCATTAATTATCAACACGTGCACGATTTTTTCCTTGAAAATCAATGAATTACAGTAAAAATTGAGTACAGCAGTCCAAAATTATGAAGGGTTCATATTCTATCTGAAATACGAAGAGATATCCTGACTTTCAAGCTAGTGAAGACGAATTCAGATAACTTTTGAGTCGTTGCCAATGAAGTTGGAGATCTAATAACATTTTTTAATTGTAATAAAATAACCCGAAAAAGATAAGAACTGCAAAGGCGAAAACAACAAGACAACACAGATAGAAGACATTCATTCATTTTTTCCCCATAGGCTTTGAATTTGAAAATAAAAATAAAAAACAAATAAATAATCTAACCAGGAAGAAGAAGTTACAACGTCAATTGCTCAACATATATGCCGTAATTACCTGATTCCTTGACATCATAACAAATCAAGGAAACAGGTTTAATAGCAAAAAAAATTTTCAAAGATTTTTAAAAACATAAAACGTGACTTTTACAATCAAAACCAACTAACTAAAGGCAACTTAATTATACATTCATATAACGTAAACAACAAACATCAATCTTTTATTAAAATTAATTAGTAACTCTAACCGAATTTATCATAAACGTAAATCTAATTTCTTAGAAATATAGTATTGTGATACATAAGAATCCAAACAAATACATATTAATTAAAAATTCTGTTTGTAAACAACTGTTCTCAAGGTGAAAATTTTTCAAAAATTTTATATATTTTTCTAATTTCTTTTTTCCATACCAAAATTTTTTAGACCTCACACATAAAATTGAAAAATCCCAATTTTATCTTAATTTTATATTTAAAATGAACAATTTAAAGAACACCTGGATTTAATACGAAATTAACTAGAATTTAACGAGTTTCGAGAATGTCCCATCGTTCAAAAACAATTAAAATTCTTCTTTACAACATAATCAGATCAATTATATTCGACAATATAATGAAAAGCGTCACTATTGACGTCCGAAACACAAATTATAGTATGGATTATTATTATTTAATTTATATGAGTGTGTATATTGTAATTTGATTATTTGCAAACAAGAAAAACCACACAATCTATATTATATTCCAGTAGCATATTTTCTTTGTAATAAATTATAATAGACCGGATGTAGACGACAATAATCATCTTACTTAACATTCACGATAAACAGCAAAAAAAAATGTATGCAAATATTAATTAAATGAGAGGAAACCACTAAATTTCAACAATTTAAAAAGGAAATATGAAAAAATCAATAATTTGAAAGCCAATATCGATATCTTAGACCCCTGTCAGACGGACACAATACAATTCAATTTAACCAAGTTCAAAATTACTGTGGTTCGCAATTTGCTGTCTGACTGCACACAATATTCAATTAATGAGCGGCGAAATTTATTTAGTAAATTGGCTGTTCAGAACTCTATTCAGCTAAATTGTGTCAACTACGCCTGCGCGGCATCTAAAAGCATGGCTGCCATCAGCCATCATCAAGAAACACACACAACATACACATGACAAGCTACGCCCTGCGCGTGCGTTAATTGTAATTGTGAAACCCCCGTGTGTCAGGGTACAATTCACCAATATTTCAATTTGTATTGACCTTGTCGCTAAATTGAATTGTGTTCTGCTCGTCTGACAGGGGTCTTAGCCTTGATAAAATCGAATAATGTTAGATCAAATGGTCATTAGAATAATCTATCAGTGCATTGAAAAGTAACCTTAATTTGCAATTTTGTGAAGCTGAATAACAATTTTAATTTGTTTATAAACAGTTTAACAAACCTTATTTATATGATTCCCTACATTAGTTAATGACAATTCGTGCACATGGATCAATAAATTTACATTATACTAGTATGTCTTTAAACAAATTACGTATAATAATCAGGATTACATAATTTTTTCAATTATCTATTATTTTAACAGAAAATGTTGCAAAAATACCGACAAACAAAGCGGTAAACAACAATTAAAATGATTAACAACCATTAATAACGCAAAATGATCAACAACAACAAGAGATTTATTGTCGACAAAAAAGAAAAGTCTAATGTAAACAACAAAGAAACCAGGGAATTTTGAAAAAATTTAAAAGAAAATGTTCATCAAAGGAGAGTTGATAAAGCAATTCCTTACAACAAATTCCTTGTAAGATCTGAGTAATTTTAATAAATGGTCAAGGAACTGGTAAATCCTGAATAAATTTTAAGAATTAACCAAACAGAAAAAAATCAAGCAAAGTTTATGATGGTCTTTTATCATTAAATAAATTGCAACAGATTGCATAATTATCAAAACCACGGCGAAAAAAAAAATGAACAAAGTACTCATTTTATCTATCTCCCTCGTGAATAGAGTGATATAGGATTACTGACATACAAATAAATATAAACAAATATGTATAAATGTAATCGAATATAATGATATCGAATATCGACATCATCACCTGATATATTATTCTTCTCTGACTTTACAGTCCAGATAGACCACATAATAGCCTTGTGGTTTCTGTAAAAACAACAACGTCTAACTCTAAATAATATAGACGATAATTTTTGAAAATTCTAAAAAATTTTGAAAAAAAAATCCAATTTACTATTGTTGTTTTGTTTCAAACTACAATCAGTATAGCCTTGGCACATATGCCAAAGGCTTGTTGTTACACAATTTTAAGTTCATCGACTTATGTAAATTGAATGATAAAACACATCCAAGTCCAGTCTCTCTCTTTTTTCTTCTTATTGTCACATGCACATATAACATTTAAATCTAAACTAGTTATTAATAAATAATCCTAAAAATTTAATGATGTTTCTAGAAATCCCAATTTTTTTTAAATCACGTTCAATTAATTATCAAAAAAAAAAAGAAATCATCATACTTTGATCATAAAAGAGTTATTGACGTAATCAAAATTGTTCAAAAATAAAAATTCTTTGAAAAATCTTGAATTTTGTAAAAAAACCACAGATATGAAAAAACTGAGAGATCTGTACGGGAGGAAAAAACCTTTGAATTCTTCTAAAACCCACCCACCATCAATGATTCGGGTGGTAATTTCAAATTTTTCTCGCCCTGTCAGTTTCTATTTTATCCGGATTTAATAGAACGGAATTTCCAAATCATAGATTCTTCGAAGGTATTTCAGGAAGGTAAAATTATAAAACAGTCATCAACAGACAGAAAGGTTGCAATTTATTTACTACCTTTAAAATGAACTAACCTTGTACAGAAATCAATTGGCAAAATGCACTATTCGTGTTATAATTCTAAATTGTTACAAAAACAATTTTCAAGGATTTTCGACAATTTTTTAACTCTTTCAAAAATTATAACAATTGCATTATGTATGTGCATGCATGTATGCATAAATCCTAATTTTCATATAAAAAGATTATAGAAAAACATGTCAACATTTTACGGTAGGTTACCTCCTATAAGGACATGTTGTTTCCAAGTGAATCCTTTTATAACTGAAATTTTTTTCAATATTTATAAATCAATTTGTATTATTTATGTAGGTTAGACAACAAAATTTTAAATATAAACATTTTATTTTTCTGTCAATTATAACATTTACACATTCAAGGAGAAATTTTGATTTCGTAGAAACAAAAAGGATAAATTAGCAAATTATGGAAATGCAAAAAGATAAGCGCGATTAAAAAACAATAATAATTTTTTTAAAAAAAAGGTAATAAGGTTTTAAATAAATATTCCCAAAAAAAAATTTGCAAAATAACCGGAACAAATTTCAAAAATAAGAGAAAGTTTTTTTTAATAAGGGAAAACTTGGACAAATGAGGACTTCATCTGGAAAAGGTAAATTTTTCCTCATATCTCAGACAAAATTGCGATAATGGCAAAATTATTCCATTATTGTTTGATTGATAAATAAAATGGGTCAAATATTTTGTCCTGTAATAATATTCTATTGGTGTCTGAACTGACGTCAAAGCCAGAAATTTTATTGTTAACTATTTTTGTCGACAATTTACTTTTTTACATACAACCAATAATACTAAATAATTTGAACAATAAATAGACCTAAATGCCCCCCTCTTGTTACAACTATTATTGTCAAATAATGATATCCTCAAATTAAAATTGGAAAAAACAAAAATAGTTCATTGTAGTATAGTTCTTAGAAGTACATATTCGGTCAGACTATCAATCTAAAAAAATTGCTAATTAAAAAAAAATTCACCATAGATACCAAGCCTAATTCTAAATTGTCTAAAAAAATTTTATAGTTGTTTTCTTTACATGACGCAAAATAAACATTCACCAACAATTTAACAATAGAAAGACTACAAAAAAAAAGAATGCGTATACAATTACTGATCGCAAATGTTTAAAGGTCTATTTAATTGAAAATTCTTTGATTAAATCCAATTGCAACACATGTTTCAATTCAGCCAATATATGGTTATCGACCTTACTTTGTAATTTAAAGGGATGAATAGAATAATTAATAATATAACCAATTTTGCACAGTAATTAACAGAAGATAATATCAGTTAGAACAGTAGAGTTTTATTATTATAGGTACCTACATATTTTTTTGCAAGGAACAATGTAAATATTTAAATTTTTATACAACTTTATTTTTAAAGTTGATTATAGATGTTGTAATAAACTTAATGACGGAATAAAAGTAATTAATTATAATCTCATGATTAGCACTATTTTTGTCTTTTAATTTTATAATTCAATTAAAATGCAACAACAATAATTGACATTGCTACCAATTTGTATGCATTTGTCAAGTATATTACTTTCATTATTTCCAACAATGATACAGAATAATTATAGCCTTCAACTGCGAAAAATTTTAAATGATTACTACTAGTATTTCAGATAATAATTAAGTAACTTAAGTATTGCCTGGATTTTGGTCCTAATTTTATAAGACAGTAAACAATAATTTCCTCAGAAATTTGGCAAAAGTTTGATAAGAATAACATTGTGTCACATCCGTGGTTAGAACGTCCATCAGTAAATCGTCTATTTTTACAACGGACAAATTTGAAACAGGTATGGAACTCCAAAATATTGATTTCTCAAAATCAGTCGACAATTTAAAAAAAAAAAATTAAAAACCAATAACCAAGGCTTGAAAATTTACTAGTTTCTAGCAATTTTTCTTCCAATCTGTATTAGAACCATTGTACTAAGCATAGCCTAGTCGTACAAACTCGTTGAAAAAAATTCTCTAATCAAAATTAATGATGGTAACAATAATTGTGGGCTGCACTTTAGAAACGAACCCCTAATCCAAACTATCCAAAAGAGCTGATAACGTAGACATAAAACCTAATAAAATAAAGTCAAATAAAAAAAAACCTAAAGGAAAAACATCTTCAAGCTTCCTCGTGTCGTGTCCTAATAAAATTATTCTAATGGAAATTTTATTAGAAACGTAACACTGTTTCTCGTTTCTTTTTTAATCTAAACAAATAATTACTCATTTTGTCAAATTTATCTTTTTTTATTATTTTATCATTTTATTTCCGATACAACTACACTTCCATTGTCATTTCCCTAATTTTTTTTCTTTTCTTTATTAACTCTTTGACCTCCTTCTTATTTTCAACAACAAAAACAATAACTATTTATATAATCAATAAGCTCATTAAGAAGACAGAATGACTCAAGCTTTTATGTTATTTTTCTCAGGACGAAAATATAAAATCAACTAAATTTTCCTATGAAGAACACGAAGAGAAGAAAAAAAAAAGAGCCGATTTGACCTCTTTTTCCCCTTTACAAATGAAAAATAGAAAAGACAAGAGCAACATGTTATTGTAAATAAAAAACAATAATCTACACACGACGTTACAGTCAACCTGCCATCAAGGTTGATATTTGTTGTTGTTTTTGTTTACGCACATCTATGCCCGATTTTTGTACATACATGTGTATACCATCATTCCATGCATTTTAACATAATAGAAGCTCCAAAAAAAAAAAGAGATTCTACTAGATATGGGGGTTCAAGGATGTTGTTACCGCAACAACAGAAAAAAAAAGATTGAACAAAATTCTCTCGTAGATTAATCACTAAAACGTTTCGACATTGACCGAACATTTTCCGGACAAACCAATTGATATTAATAAAAATGCGACAGAACTCGGTTGTTAACATATAATTTAAATTAAAATATAATATAAAAATAGATTTTATAATAAATTATCATGAAACGACCAAATAAGCAACGACTAGCTAAAGAATATTAAAGCAGGCACACCTAAACGTTTTGATTAGTTTTAAGAAAAAAAAAATGCCATTTCATTGAGGGGTGATGACACGGCCGTATTCAGAACAGTCTCACAAAGTTAGCACCTGAAATTTTAAGGGTAGCTCAAAAATATTCTGTGAACAAATAATGGAAAAAAGAAATTTCTGGGGGTAACTCAGCTAGCCTAAGTGGCCCTATCACCACGACCTTGGTTAATGAGTGTTGTTTCAAAAAACCGTGTCACTTTTACTAATCAGAATGGTCGGATATATTGTAATGTTAACAGGTCCCTGTCCCAACAACTAAATACAGAGACTCCTGAATTCAATTGTACTCATTTATGTAACTATTACTTCTAAACAAGCTTATCTAATTCTCGAAGATACATAGACTCGCAATATGGATTTGGAGCTTAATATTTTTCATTTGATAAGTCAAAAGTCCAGTGCAAACATTGATACTTATTCGGTATTTTCAAAGTCAAAAGACTTATTCTTTGTTTACTATAGATTATTATCTGAAGGATCATCTTTGTTAGGTTTTTTTCTACATTAGACTTAAATGGTTGAGCATACAATCAATAGAACTTCGATGATATAAGTTGAAATAATACAATCAATCTAAACCACTGTTCTCAATAGCAAATGCTATAATTACTATCATTTCACAGGCTGCTCATTTTTAACAACGATAATAACAGCAAATAATATTAACAACAATCACAAAAAAAGAAGCAACAATAATATATGTAATCTGTTTGCAATTCATAGAATTCTAAAACTTACTTAATTAAGTACTAAACAGGGCTGTACTCGGTGCACTCAACTAAATTTAGTTACTTGTTGGTTATTTTTTGAAAATATATTGCAAAAAGCAAAAACAACGAAACTACCCCACCCAATTGAAAACCTTCTTGTCTGAACTTCAAAAATATTTACGACAATGGAAGCAAAAAATGTATTAAATTTCTTATATTTATACCTTCAAAGAATAGAAAACATACCTCCAGTTATACCTGTAGTAAAGTTATTTCTAGAGCGTAACAAAGCAGAAATAAACACTTTTTTCTTTGTACATACAGTGGAATTCGTTTAATTGGAACATCTGTTTATTTGAGACAAATTCTAAAATACAAATCCCAATCGAGACAATATTGGAAATTTTCTTGGCCTAATTGAGACACTAGGCCATTTACCAGGACAGTAGACTGTTTTAAGGATAATTTGCCTTTGTTTATACCCCGATGTGTCCCAATTAAAGGGAGTCCACTGTTTAAATAATATTCTTAATTCTATCTCTTCATGAAATGTCCTGTTTTTGTTTGAATTCTACGATTTTACATTTTCCATTTTTTTTTCTGTAATGGAACATTCTTTTTTTTACCTTTATTTAGAACCCTCATACCTATACTTTCATTTTCTTAATACTGAAGCATGAATATTGTACTTTTTTTCCATACAATCCCTATCATCAATCAAGATTTATCCGACACATTATTAATTATCCTTTAATTCAAAATTTCGGATCAAAAACTAGAGGTCAAAAGTATGTTTAATAGGACTATACAATAAAAGACTGTCCTGTCCGTTCAACAAAGTGAACATTAGTAACAAAATTTTATCAGTTAATAATAAAATTTTGAAATCTTCCACAAATATAACTTTGAACTTTCTATACATATACAAATTAATATATATGAAAGTTTTTTTGCCTAATTGCATTCTTCAAGACTATCTATTTATAAATTTCTAAATATCAACCAATTTTTTTGTGTTCCTTTTGGAACTTATTTGAATAGAATGTTTCTAAAGTAAATCTTTAAAACCGACAATCAAAATATGCTAAATTTCTGTATAATATACCAAACGGCAATGGAAAAGTACAATTCAACAAAAAAAAACGATTCAAATTTTGATAATCATCCGAATTAGATAATAATTAAAATACAAATTGTGTGGGATGTCTGTTAATTGATATTAATCAAAAAAGCTCTCAATTTTATTGAGTGACTTAAGTAAAATTTTTAAAATAAAAACAGCAAGTGAGTTAGCCTTAAAATAACAAAAGGATTAGAAAGAAAAATTTTGTACAGATTTTCTTTTAAACAATTGAAAAATGTTAACATTTCTAATCTAATCAAATTTAGCCTCACATTGGATAACCAACTATCTCCGTCTATACTGTATTCTAATACCAGGACCGGCGTGAAACTGCAAGTAAGACAAAAGGGGCGCCGATGTATTGGGGCTGCCAACAAATAAGGGATGTCGAAAAACAAAATAATAGAACCTAGAAATAGGACTCCGTTCCTGATAAATTCCTAGTTGACGGTACACAATGCAAGAGTCTAACCGTCAGATACTGTGCAAAATCAGTAATTAAAGAGGAAAGGGCAACCTGACTACTGACCCAAGACCTTAGTTGCCCACTCGGGGGGTAATATGTGTAAGAAAAAAAATTCTCTGCTCAAATAGCCCTAACTAGTTGCACACCATCTGATGACTAGTCCATGTGTACCGTACACTAAGAATTAACCCCGTTCCTCTAGAAAACTATAGGGTGGCTAAGTAGAGGATGGAGTCCCAAATGAAGTTTCGTAGAAGGGGCGCAAAATACCCTAAGGCCGGCCCTGTCAATATGCTTAAAATCCGGCATAATTTGAGTCGTTTTTTGGTTAATAATTGACTTAAAATGAAATGGATCGAATTAATCACGTGAAGTTGATTTGTATAATAATCAAGCTTCACAGTCCAGTCTATTGGTGGTTAAAATACAGGGGAAAGTAGGTTGATGATTGTCGTCGTCGTTGTCGACAATACAAATAGAAATTTTCACTTGACAATCCCAAAATTAATCAACACAAGATATAAAAACACTAATACTATCAATATTTGTAGACAAATTATTGAAATAATAATGGAAATCTGCTTGAAATCACTAACCTGCGTTTGTCTTTCGTAGCTGGTTTCTCCTTGGTTTCCATGATACACTTTATCATCCTACTTGGGTGTTCTTCTTAGGCACTGCTAAGGAAGGACACACACAGATTAAAATATACAAGAATTGATCAAGAAATTTCACATATAATCAACTGCTCCCGTTACTCCAGGATAATACCGATTTTTCCACTTTTGAAAAAGAAAAATAACAACACTGTGCACACCATTTACTTTATGTGTTTATGGACTGATTTGACGCAAACAATACGAATTACACTAAGCGACCACTATTGGTAAGTATCGGTACTAGAACACTAATAATGCGGGAAATTCAAAAATACCACTAATTGTAAGTCTCGTTGTTTCACTACAAATTACATTTTAATTTACAAACAGACTTGTATTTATAGATTTTTGTGCCTGTTGTTGTTGTTTAGTTGTTTATAGATTCGGAACTGGATGGAGTAGGGGGAATTTATAATTACATATTAATTGTATGTGTTCTCTTATCTATCCTGGTTAGAATTTCAAGGAATTTAAAAGATTTCATTGTAAATTAATGTTATCGGTATGTACAATTAAAATTGGAATGAAGAATTTTTATTATAATGTTTCTTGTTAAATGATAAAGGGGGGACGTGCTGTTATTCCAAAAAATTATTTGCTAAATATAGTCAAAAACAACAATATGTGATAAAGTCGAGACTTTCCGTCATTGTTCAGGAATTTTCTGTACAGATTTCATTTTGATTCGAACAGAACGTTATTTTACAATTCCTCCAATAGTGGTGGATCCATCACGAAACTATCAGTTTCGAGCCGCCGCATTATACCGCGGACAAAGTATATATTTGTGAAGGGCTCTACTTGGACCTCTACCCTTAAAAGAAGAGCAGATCCTTGAGAGCATGTATCCATTGTGTAGATCTAGTCAGAATTGCCGTTTAAGGGATGTCGGAATGGCGCCTAGGGCTACTGACGATGAGATCCATTACACACCACTTTGTCAGAAATTTGATTTTTTCTATGATCTAAATTAGATAAATGAGGGTCCCTTAATTAATATTAGGTAGTTTCTGACCTAAGAAGATTCCCCGGTTAGCCCATATGAAGGGTTTTCTCTTGTAACTCAAATCCAGAGTGCCCCATAAGACCAAAATTTGCCAGTACAGTAAATTATGAATTATGGTACCATTTAGTACCATGTGTGGATTTGAACATGAAAAATTATATTGATCGTCCAATCCAAGAGGAACCAAATCATCACACATTTTGAACGTAATTGGATACCTTGGCTAACAAACGGAAGGTTTGGTGCATTTGGTCACAGTAGCAGCGTGAATAAAGGTTCAATGTCAGCAAAGATATAAGTCCATGTCACTGTTATCGGTAAACTTTCATTACAAGTCCGCTCCTCACTCCGATTCAAAATTCTTCTTAATTTGAACAGGTAATCAATTAATTCGTGACAACTCACTGGGAAATTCCCGGCATCCCACCAGGCCTTCCAGCACTGAACAGGACTTTCGGAGCCATGTTGTAAAGGTAGAGCAATATAGAACTTGCTAATAATCATGTTACTATTTTTTTTTTATTTGGAAAATAAGTCTCAAAGAATCTTTTTTCTATAGTTACATAGATTATAGTTTCATTTATGTAACAAAGAGAAAAAATAATGGAATTTATAAGGAAGGGATGTAATAAAACTTCCCTTATCCGGTGAAGAGAAACTAAGCAAAAAATCTAACAAAACAATTAACTATTACGATTTCTTTTCAGTTTGTGTTGGTGTTGTTGTTTGATTTTTATCATTATCTAGTGAACTAAAATCATCATCATCAGCTAAATCCTTATTATACAATGTTGGATATTTCTGCATACAATTCTGCATTGTTTTAAATAATTCGTAACAATCACTTCCTACAAAAAAAATCAACTTATATTACAACAAAAAATATAATATTAAATTGGAGAGAACTACCTTTAGGATCAGCTTCTGAATAATGGAAACAACTAAAAGCATCCCGAAATTGGACACCACATGGTCCAGTTGCCATCCCACCTAAACATGGACAATTCCAATTGATATCACCATTTGGTAAGATTAAACCAGGTTGTGGATCGGGTTCGGGTAATACAACTTTACTAGGTATTTGATGGTCTTCTTTTGTTGCAAATATAACACGATCTTTACCACCTGGACCCAATTTGGCACAATACGACATTGTTTTTTTGTCTTTTGTTGGATTGTTCAATGAATATAATCACGACTATCACCCTGTAATGCTAACAATAACGGACTAGCTTTATGTACACGATATACACAAATATCATTAAAATAATTTCCAGATAATGTTAAACTGCTTCGTAATTTCACGTAACAATTGGATGGTACACGGATTATACCACGATGGGTTTGTGGATTGTATTTTAATATATCAATACTAATACATGTACCCAATTCACCAAATAGACTTTGTAACGATTTTGTTATATGATTTTTGAAATTATCTAATGATATTGGATAATCTTCTGTAGGAATAGCCCTAAAACAGTTTAAAAAAGTTTAGGTTAGAATCGATGATTAAGGGATTTTTTTACAAATTGATACTTTTATGAAACAATTTAACTTACAATGTTAAATCTATATAATAATAATTACTCATTTCATTTTTATACACAAAAATTAATTATATTCAAGTTTTAATTTCGATTTTTATTAATTTTACGTGAAATGAAAGACTCTAACCTCAAATTTTTGACAATTCACCCATGATTCACTCTGATGCTCCCCTCTTAAAACTACATAATTCGGTGTGTAACCCAACTACAGTGAAGCTAATTCAGCTATTATGTACGAGATGGCGCACGGATGCCAATTAGCGCCTAAAATCAAAAAAATATAAATTACAGTAGAGCCTCTCTAGTTCATTAAATAGAAGTGATTACGAGGTAAATTATGACATACGTCCTGCGGATTTGTAGAAACTTCCTTTATTAGAGGCTCTACTGTAAATTTAGTCTGCTTTAAGCCAAAACAAAAAATTAAAAAATTGATAAAACACCATTATAAGACAGTTTATAAGTCAAAACTAATAAAAAATGAAGAATTACGTGTCGCTAATACCTAGTTAGTTTCTATAAAAAAAGCCAACTCAAACTGAAAGAGACTACTAACTGTACAAACTTTCTGAACTTTCCAATAATAATTTTTTATAAAGTAAAGTAATTATACGTGTCTACATCGAAAAAAAAAACATTTATAATTACTGAACGTTCATTAGCACTGTTTGGATAGACAGGTAGTAAATATTTTTTTTAATTTTTAATGGATCAACGCACAGAAATGCCATGGAGGCTTGTCTTTAGAGATCTAAACAAATATTTCCTCAATATCTGCCTAAAAGAGTGTCTCTTCTCTCTTGTCGCCCTGTGGTGTTTCGAAAATACAAGAAAATTAATCTAGAATTCACGTTTGTTGTGCCTCTCTAAAAATACTATTAACATTTCTCTAGATTATCGATTTAAAGAAAGAAATAACATCAATTTGATCCAACAAATCTATCTTTGACATTCACAACATAATAACACGTTACCAATATATAGGTACCTATGAATAGACTAATAAACAATAGTTTAGCGATTGGACAAAAGTGATAAGACTATTGTACTTCTATCAAAGAAAACCAAAACAAAAAGAAGAAAATTCAAAATGTTAAAGATCTCTATCTTTTTTCTGTAGTGGTATCCCTCCTTAAAAAAAAACCCTCTATACATTGTTGTTGTTGTTGTTGTTGTTGTTGTTGTTGTATTTAAAGTAGAGAGAAGAGAAAGAAACTTGCAAGTCGCCTTTTATGTGATCCGATAAAAAGGAACAGAGGCGTGTGCAATAATGACCTGTCTTGTCTGTTCGGGAACTCCTTAATTATCTGTTCACTTTTATCTTGAATCATATAATAATAATAAAAGCTGAGCTTTAAAGAATTCTTCCTCCCGCCGTACACCTTTTTTATTTTTCATTTTCTAAATAATAATAAACGTTTGATTGCATTTTGAGATCGTTTACTATTTAATTTTTGAAAGTATCTTTCCATTTAATATTTTTTATTTTTAATTAAATTTCTACAAAGATAGAACCATATTTACGTTATATTTGATCCAAAATGACAATCACTACTCATATAAAAACTCATTTTTTATTTATTCATAATTTAATAGATAAATTAATATAAAAGTTTCTAGTTTAGAAATCAGGACAATGTAAATAAATTATTGCAACAACAACAGCATTATATTGTCCATTGTTTTATGTATTTATAGATTTAAAAACATTTTAAACATGAATCTTTATTATTTATAAATAATAATAAACGAATTTAATTGTTATAATGGTGAAAAGTCATTAATTATAGCATAGGCTTAACAAAAGACCAGATCTGCTTTTGTAGCTCTTTTGTTATCTACCTGGACTATTGTTTTCGTTTTTATTATCATCATCAGGTAAATTGCAGATGGGTTTATATGTTATACAATATACCCACCTCTAATATTATATACATATTTATAAAATATTATAGGGACTTTTCAGGGATATAAAATGACTAAAATGACCCAATTACCTACTAGGTATTATAAATTACGAACATAAAGACTATGTCAAAAGAGAGAGAAAAAGAGAGAGAAGTTTTATCACACACACACACACACACACACACACACACATTTACACACACACTTTTCTCTTGTTTTCGGTCGTATAATCAAGAACGTTTATAGCCTTTTTAGATAAGAGTTAAAGTAAAACCTGCCAGGTCGGCAAACAGGCAAACAGGCAAAAAGGAGTGTATACCTGTATATGTATAGTATATTTTATAATGGATACCACCAACCCGTTTGTATTCAAAATTTATTTATTTATTACGTGTTAAAATTCCTGCAATATAATGTTAATTTTATAATAGTATCTAAGGTACACGTATATCACTTTATTACTTGAACAGCAACATCAAATTGTCTTTAAAATATTTAAATACATTTTTTATCATCATTATTATTAAGATATTAATTTTTAATAATAAAATCTAACGCCTACATTGAAATTACTATACAGTTTAATGACAGTAAATAAAGAATTCAATAATGTCTGTCCTTTTATTAAAACGAAGGTCTCTGACTCGCTATATACATCTAATATTCATAATAATAGCTTTAAACTTTCAATAAATTCAATATTTTCTTCGTCTTTTATACCGAAATTTGGACAATATTGAAATATTAACTTTGAAAGTGCATACACACATGTACAGAGCCGGCTGTGGGCATATAGGCACCCCTATGCAAACATCTCTATTGTGGCACCTACACATGTTGAGACAGTCTCAAGTGACCATCTCCTACTATGATTTCTTGCAGTATGAGCAATGACAACAGTAAACCCGTATAACCCATAAAACAGGGTTTCCTGTCAATTGGTCACTAACGTCATGAATATTCCTACGTAATTCATGTATAACCCATGACTTATATGGGGTTCAGTGTATATAGTAATCGATTTTGGTGGCCCTTAGAGCCCCGAGTCGGCCCAGCATACATGACAATTCAGATTAAATTTCTTCCATTCCAAACGCAGACATTGTCGTCATCGTCGTCGTTGTTGTTAAGTACGTCTTCTTTACAATTTAGGGCCAATTCTTTTGTTATTATTGTTCATTTTTTTCTTGTTGTTCATTTATACAAAAGATGGCTCAAAAGAAACCCATTAAGAATTCTCAATAGGTGAGTGTATTTGTTGAAAGGTGTTCAAAAATTTCTTAATATTTCTCTACCAGGAAGCTGTTATAAATTATTCATCTCCTATTGCGTTATACCTATGCCTATGTTGTATGTGCATTTCTCTTTTCCTTAAAAAAAAGTATTAACAAACAGCATATTTCATAGAATTATAAAGAATTAGTAACTTTAATCGTATGCAAATTTGATTGGAAACCAAGAAAATGACACGTTTTACGAAATCTGGAATTCATCTGACATTAATCATTAAGAAACATAAAATTTCAATTTTCACGGAAACCTGAAAATTATAAACATATCTTTGTAAATTGGCAATTTCGCTCTCTCTTTGTCTTCCAAATGCATATATGTATAATGTCTAACAATAAGTTAGAACAGATGCAGTTGAAATGTGCCCATATATATTAATTTGAACATTTCAACCGTCTTCACAGCATCTGTCAGATTAGAACGACTGCCTATTGGCATTTTTAACTTGAACCATGGAAATTCTAAAAGCCAAAATCCTTATTCATTCAAGTCCAGACGAATAACTATGTTGTATAGTATGTATGTTGATCGTACCCAGTAAGAATAGAGATAAGCGAGAAAGAGAAGAAGAGAAGAAAAAGAGATTTCACAAATGAAAAACGACGCCGTCTTTCAAACTTTATATTCCGGCCTGCCTGACGCACACAAGAGAATTCTTATTACGAATGAATGAATAGAAGATGAAGAAGACGACGAGAAGATGAAGGAGAGAAGAGAATTAAAAGTAGCAGAGATATAACAACAACAACAAGATAAACGAAAGAGGTCTCTTATGTGGTATTTGGCACTATTTTGTTAGTTTTTCCGTTGAAAATAACAACAATAAAAGTTACAAAAAAAAAAACGTTAAGCTGAATAAACAAATATAATAACGTCAAATATTTCTTATATGTGTAGGTATATATGGCAATTTGAGTATTTGTATGATTTTTATGATTTTACAATGTGGAATTTTCAATGTTTAGTCGGCAAATGGCGGCACTCTTTTCTTTAATACATATAGTGACTTTACTGCAGCCGTATAGTATTATAGTATACCTATACCATCCCTCAATAAATTGATTGTAAACAGAAGATGTTTCATTACCTAGGGGCGTATCCGGTTATAACAAACAATCACATGTACGGTTGTTAAAATTTTCTAAATTGACAATGGAATTAATAAAGGCAATAAAATCGACAGGACAAAAAGATACCTTGCCAAGGATATAGTGAATCTTGAAGGATTTATTTTACCGACACAAGTCTTCAATTCAATTTTGGCATTGAATATTCAATTGCTGCCATATAAGTTAATGCAACAATTAAAGTGTTTCATCTGATAATAGAATTAAATGAAGCACTCCGAGAATTTGAAAATTTGACGATATTTCAGTCAATCACAGGATGTATAAATGAGTATTATTTAAATCGTCTAGTGTACGAAATCCATTAAAAAAGAACAATAACGTAATAACCGAGAGATAGGATATGTAATTAATTAAACATATAACACTAGAGTTAGTTGAAACAATTAAACAGCTCTCCAAATATTATTAGAGAGAAGATGAATTGATAAAGTTCTCAGAGGCATCATTAAACATTTCGCTTGAGTTTCGCAAAAAAGCTCATACAGAACTGAACAATAAAATTAAAAACAACAATATTTTGTAGGTCCTTTTCAACATTTTCCCTCTGAATTTTTGGTTTTTATTTTAATCGTTTGTTCGCCACACCCTGATTATGTTGGGACAATCTATAAAGAATGATATCGATCACCAATGGACTATATATTGTTGAACGGATATTAAGTTAATGGTTCGATGGCCGGTCATTATGGGTGCATCATTAATTGCTCATCCATGGATTGAACGCGTGCTGTTGTTGATATTCATATATAATACATACATATAT
Source organism: Iselma pallidipennis (assembly GCA_037464855.1). NCBI lineage: Eukaryota > Metazoa > Arthropoda > Insecta > Coleoptera > Meloidae > Iselma > Iselma pallidipennis. Next base: position 53,978 of record JAZBHA010000316.1, on the reverse strand, counting down.
AGATCGTTTCATCTTCCTTTTTTTTTCGATTTGTAAACTATACTAGAATGTTTTCAATATGAGGAAAAAGGATATATGCTACATTAGTTTAATGATAAATCATTCCAATTTTGATTTATACAACATAAATCATGTTGACATATCAAAAATTAAAAATTTCTTCGGATCATTTGCTAGCCCATTACAATAAAGAGAAGATAAAAGAAAGATTTCTTTTGATAAACAATACTGCCATGATCAAAAAAAAAAAGTGAAAATCTGTGAAGGAACAGGGCTCGGTTCTGTAATAATTATTAAGATATTTAAAAAAATGACTCCTTTATGAGAGTTGTAAGCCCCATCGTGTAATTTATAATAATTTAATTCCTTTTGTAGCATGACAACATTAAATTTTATCAATTTTGGAAACAAAAGATCCTTTGATCTGGATACAAAGCGACGAAATATTAGTAAATTTAAATTAGTTCACATGGTACTTTATGTATCCTTTTGTTGTTACAATAAGACGATCTAGAAGGGTATATTATTGACAAGAAAAGGGTGTTTTTTGGGGGATGTGATTTTATGTTTCTCTTCAATTAAAACTGGAATTTCTATAAATTATTAAACCATCTGTACTACAGCTGTTATTGTTGAGTCAATGATTGCCATTTTTACATCATTATCATCATCATCGACATTCTATTGCAAAAACGGATTTGGCCTACAATGATGATGATCAATGGCTGACTCATTTGTCTTTCACTTTATATGGAAAAGTCTGTGAATCAATTGTCGAAAATTATTTACAAAATAAACAAAAATTTGTTTGACTCATTCACTACAGAAAAAATTAACAAGACATGATAATATTAATATTGAATAAGGTTTTTCTGATAGTTGTTGTACCGAATGTTTTTGTATACATTCTTGTTAAAATTTCCAAGATTTATTGCTTTTTGTCCAAAAAAAAAGTCGAAATAATAAATCAAAAATTTTACACGAATATTGTGGAGCTTGACCATTCAGAAATTTTTCAGAGATTGTTATTTTTAAAACTTTTAAATATTTCTCTGCCCATTGGCAAATTATCAAGCGTATTATTTTTCTTGTTGTTGTTGTTAGGTCTGCGCCCTTGTCAATTGTAGTGGATAGGAAAACATTGATTTTGACTTTAAAATAGAGGAGCTTTGTAGCTGGTCAATTATTTTGCACTATGTTTTTATTTTTTTTTTTTTGATCAAACCAAATTACTTTCTCCATTAGTTTGGCTTACATCAACAATGAATATCGGTTTTAATGGATGCTTCTGATAGCCTTGAACATTAAAATGTAATTATAACACTTCATTTATTCATTGCAATACACCAGATCATTAATTTTATTGCTGTGTTGTTTTGTCTTCAATGTGGGCAAATATCTAATAAACTAACGACAACAAACAATAAATGACTATTTTTACATGTTAATAAATTATTGTTTCAAATTGCGATATAGCAATATTTTATGTTTCTAAAATTAGTTTTTCCGCAGAGGAATTTTCAGCTTCTGCAATTAATTTTCGCATTGTACTTTATAATCTTTCACCGGACTATTACCTAGGAAAGTGGAGCACAATTTGATGTAGCAATATCGTCGAATAATAGAACTCTAGTTGTACAATCAACAATCATGAGAATTATTTATTTAATAATTCCCCATTGATGTAACTGTTGATCATTGATTATTCATAACCAACAGAATGGTTAGGTTAAATGGCCAACAATTTTTTTTGTCTTTTCTCGTTATCCTACGTCTCTGTTATTCAATCTATAGCTATATTGTCTATCTATCTAATTATAAGTATCTTTTTTTAAGTCAAAGTCGGAAACACGCCTCTTAAAAATAATTAAAATTGAATTGGACACGTCGTCGATCTATCGGTATTTGTGCTTTAAAAGGTATAGTAAACTTTACAAGGACGAAATTGATTCATTCCATTTCTTCTGTTCATGTAACTAACTACTATAGATTTTTTTTGTTGGATTGTCTTTGTGTGTAGTTGTAAACTTTTGCGTGCTATTAAATGTTTGAAAACTATCAGATAATTAATGATCTCGACTTTAATAAATTATTCTTTAAAATCTTGAAACAGTTTTCAAATTACGAACAAGTTGGATGATGTGGAAATGATGAAATGAAAGCCGACGAATGGATATAAAGAAAAAAATCTTGATAAATTTTTACAATTCCCAACAACACAGGACAATTAGATTAATTAACCATAAAATGTTTTTTATATATATTTTTTTCTGGGTTAAGATTACACTTTCATTTTCTTTATATTTAAATAAAGCGTAGTTTAATGGTATTTTTAAAGGATATTTGTTATAATTAGAATGCCTGGTGGTCTGCCAAGTGGTCTTTACATGCATTTCATTTTTTATTATTATGAGAATTGCATTATATGTCTAAATTTCACAAATCTACAGCTATATGAAATTTTAAAGGTGGCAGGTGAAAAATTCCCAATCGTGAACGTAATCCCCAACTATAATAGAGATAATTTTAATTAGGTTCCTACTAGAATAATACCTGTCTAATAAATGACTTATCGTTGATGAGGTTTTCCCATATGTCGAGAGACCTTCAACAATAAAAGAATCGAAAAAGAAATAAAAGAAGCAAAAATTTAATGGTGAAATCTATTGGAAATGAATACAGACATACATAGTGGTGGTGTACAATTGCTACAACACAACAACACACAGTCAGACATGGTATATTTCAAAAGGTCGTTAAGGCTCTTTTCTCTTCGTCATCTCTCGCTTTATTTCTCTATGAAAAGGCCGCCAACAGATCCCCTGCTAGTTTTCCTATTCACCTACCCGTTATAATTTAGCATTGTAATATAATGATGGTCTACATACATTTTCTACTACGGTTGGTAATATCCATGTAATCCATTTGGACGACGATGACGACGACACCCATATGGGGACACTAATTTTCATACAATTATCTAGTCTAGGAAATCGTAGCTTGAAGAGTGATTACAAGGCTTTGAAAGGCATGCGATAGGGCGAAAGGTTTGTATAAAAGAAACCATAATAGAGCTACATCTGTAACTCAATAATTACAATAGATATGGCAAAATGGTTAGGTCCTCCAGTGGTAATGGAAATATTGAAGTCCACTACACGATAAGGAGTCAATTTTTGACCAAAATATCGAAAAAAAATTGATATTTCCAAATAATTTGTGTTAAACTAAAACAAATTACTCGTTTCCTTATATGTCATACCTGCACATAGTTTCTCTCACTTGTATAATCAAATAAAATTTATTTGATTATCATTTATTTAATGAAAATTACACTAAAAGAATTTGAAATCAGGAAATTGAGCTTGAATCAATGTTGTTTTGCCTAGAAGCTGAATATTTTCCATTTTTTTGTGTTTTTCTTTAAAAATACTACATATGTATGTGCATAAACTATTTGATTTCATCAGGGTCGTTATTGTGGCCTCAATGCAGAGCACGTCTACCTAAAAATTTATGTAGACAGAATTTCAAGAGCAATTATATCTGTCTGTTTTTTTTTCTGTCTTCACCATAATTACCATTTTGGAATAAAAAAGACAACATTGAATTAAAAATCTTGTAGAACCTTTAGAATATAAATTGATTGCGATAAAATTTATTTCATTTATTGATTTTCTAATCAATACTTTTTTGAGAAGAGTTAATTTTATATCTACACATAATTTCCTATAAACATAAAATCATTGAAGCATATACAAAGTTTAACTATATAAATTTACAGATAATATAAGTAAAGTATAATTTATGTATCCATTAGGCGCTTTTTGTTGTTTTTTTAAAAAAAGAAACAAAGGCAGTTAACGTTTCATTATAATTCTACAAATAACTCAATTATGTACAAAGTATGTATTTAAACAAGCAATGTTTTTATAACGAAATTTATTCACTTTTCTTTTTTTTTCTGTGGATAGTAATTTCGTGTAAAAGTCCTATAATTTCTGGTCTAGTTCTTTACTTTATGACAGCACAAAATTACAAATAGTGTGTGTGTACATTACATAATTACAAACCGAAATCTATCCATAAAAAATATATATTTATAATACATTATTTTCCATAAATTACATACTACGTATTGTACACGTTGATATAGAGTGACAGTTTTATCATACAAAAATATAGGCATATGTTGGTACACATGTATGACAATAATAATAAAGGTAATAAAGATATTTTATTGTGAATAACCCAAATTTATTAAAAAAAAAAACAATTATCGCTGCTTATATTTTAATATCTCTATCTTTACATGGGAATTCTACCGTACAACAGAAACTCCTTTTTTTCAATAAATATTTGAACAGCTCGGAAGTGTTTCAGGATTTATACACCGTGCGAACAAGATAAAAGCATCACAACTGTTAAATTATGTTGGCAGTACTTTTTATTGGAATTTGATTTAACAAAATTGTAAAGTTTGAAGTCCCGAAGTCTGTAATCTTCATATACGTATTCTCTAGTTTATCGCCACTTTCACAATAATCTTCAAACGAAACACTTAACTGAAATGTAATTTTAGATAAAATAAATAAAAATCTCACACAAACGGGATTTACAGTGACAGCTGTCTATCGACTACAGTTGATGGCCATTTATTTTAACTAATGATACAGTAGCTCTAAACGTTTTAAGGTCTGCATAGCCTCTTGTGATGCTTGTCCTCTTGGTCATACAGTAGAAATTTTACAATTTATTCCCAGCATATATCACCGATTTCTGCAACGACAAAGGAAATTGTCGTTTATATCAATAGCATTCTCATTATAAGATTAACGAAGGTTAGGTTTGAGGGCCCGCAGCTAAAAGGAGCTCCCTGTAGCTTAAGTCTGATAATACAGCCACAGGACCCGTCAAAAAACGTCAATTGCGGAGCCCCCAATAGCCTGGAACCGCCACTTTTGGTGATCCGAACCAAAACGATATGTGAGATCTGATTATGTATGAGAGTACTTAATATATGTAATCAAATAGTGATTAGATCGGGACCTTGGCAAAGATCAGGTGCAACTACACTATGGGAAGTCATTAAAAATAGATTTTATTGTAACAAGATTTCTATGGAACAATTGAACGACATCTGTTTAATAAAGAAAAGGTTACAATTCTTTGATGCTCTTTAAACTGAAACATCTTTGAAGTTGAGGGTAAAATATGTAACATTACCTCCACTATAAATAGATAAAACTATCTCCCGCCAAGATACCTACTTGTCTTTTCCATAAATTAAATCAACCAAAAAAAAAGATTCTTTGAAATTTAATCCACATAATTTTTCCGTAAAATTTGTAAAGTTCTGGTCGTATTATTCACTGTTTTTTTTTTCAGTTCCTTTGAGAATATGTGTTGGGAAATGAACTGAAAAATAAAGAGAACAACCGCATGATGTGTAATGTGTGATTTTAGCTGAAACTGTTGTAAATGAGGCACGCTAATAGCAAAACCATTTCATTTTTAGTTATGGGAAAATGTGTGTATATGTCAAACTCATTCTCTCTTTATTTCTTTTGCTATACTTCTCTCTCTTGATCTTTCTCATTTGCCTGAAAACTATACATACGAAAAAGAGCCAGTCAAACACGCTATACAAGCATCACAAATTTCAACTTCCTGTTGAAATGCAAGCAGACACATCATTTCGCATTATTGAAAGACACAAACCACATTATTATCACATGTCAACCAAGAACAACATAGTTAAACATAGAAACTACAATAAATCATCCAGATGTTGTTGTTAAAGTTCAACATTTTTGAATCAACAATAATTTATGTATAAAAAAAGTAAGTTAGATAGTAAAGTTGGCAAACACCTCCCCAATTCTATTTCATTAATTGAGCTTTGAATAGAGCAAACAACACAAAAAAAACCTAGCAGGAAGTTCGCCCATAATCATGTTTCAAACCAACGGATGGAGATTGTGTAACATGAAGACAATTTTAATTTTAAAATTACCATTTTTTTTTCACCATGCATGCCTCAATTCTGCTATCTTGTCTCTCTTTATTTATCATTTATCTCTTCTATATAACTTTCCGCATCAAATATTGCGAATGTGCGGAAATTACTGAAACAGATGTGATTAAAAAACCGTTTCATACATTACAGAATTCATTCAATCATCCAAACATCTGGGCAAATATTTGGAATTCACTCAAATACTAAACAAATAGGTATATAGCGATTAGGTAGAGGAAGGAAAAGAAAACAATTAGAAAATTTCAGGTCACGCAATACCACTGAAACGTGCACTTTATTTTTAATTAATTCATAAACATATTTTCTAAAGGAAGTCGTTCAATTACAATACGATTAAGTCCTAGGTGTAATTTTTGCATTTGTCATTTCGTTGAACAACAAACAGAAATTTTAGGGTAATTTTAAGACACATATATTATTTACGAAAATTATAGGAGAAATAGCCACGTTTCTATATTATTAGCAATAAAAAAAACTCAATATATTTTTTGTGCCTGTATGTCTGGGAGGAAAAATATAGAAGGACGTCCGTCATAAATTTGTCTAGATTTCCACATGATCAATCACATTTTGTCATCCACTGATGATGATATTGATGATGTTGAGAAGAGGGATCAATGGAGAATCCTGTGATTGTCTTGACTTTTCCACTCCTATTATTAATCTTTATTAATATTGAACATATTATATTGCTATTTGATATTTAGCAAATTTTATTATCTATTAAAATTGACATTTTTCCTATCAAGAGTTTTTACTTTTATAACAGGGCTATAAATAGACTGCAGAATCATAAAAGAATTATATACCTATATGAATATTTATAAGGCTCTTTTTTCGGTTCGTCCTTTTTTCTTCGTACGAAAACGAGGTGACTGAATATAAAAGCTAAATTTCTAAAGTATTTGGTAAATATCTAGACGCTATATGCATAAAATAATAAAAGAGAAGAATAAAGTAAATAGTAAATATTACAAACGTTAAGTTAAAAGCAATAAATATGAATTGTATGTAGTGTGCCAAAATAAATAACAGGTTGGATTTTATGGGTATGTTGCTTCAAGTGTATAAAATACAAAATACATAGATAATATATGCCCACGAAACCATTTATAATAACAATATAAACGTACAGAAATTGTGTAACTTGTTTACAAAGACCAGGGTAAGATTTACTGCAAATAAACCAATAAAAAATCCTATAATTTCTGGTCTTTTATTGATAAAAACCATCGATCTGTCTTGGAAAGCTCCAAAGTTTAATTAACCGATGATCAAAACGGCCTCCCAAAAATCCCTATTCTAAAGTAATCCTCTATCTTTCTTTGCCAATTCATTCAAATATTCCTGTCTCGTTTGCCTCTTTTGTTTTCCTTAAATATGCAAGTGCCCACACCATACAGAACTTATCTCTTTCTCTGTTGCTCTCGGCTGCTGTTATACTGCAATAATAATGAGAAATGAAGAAAAAGAACGAGGGTATAGACCCCAGCAGTCGAAGTGCACTTATTAGTTGAGAAAAGTCGGATTCCTGTTGAGATATAGTCTCGTCCATATTGGGGCAAGTTGGATTATTTAGTGCTCTCTACTCCAAACTGTGTGCTCTTACAACACGGATCACGATTACATTCTCAAAGACCTCCACGATTCTCTTTCTGTCTTTTTGTATATTAAGACCTCTCTATATTAGTCTTTAAACGGAGCAAGATAGCGAGACAAGTGAGGGGGGCAAAAAAAAGAGTATAAGAGCTTTTTAAGAACCTTTCACAAACATTATCCTTAAATATTCGTGCTTTTCTTTCGTCCAGTGCGCGTTTGTTTGAAATTAATCAATGG